>CAMZMU010000117.1:25757216-25983540 GCA_947311845.1 Poa pratensis
CCCGCCGGACCAGTTCGCCGTGCCCATGTGTGTCGGCCGCAACTGCTCGCTCGGCTGCGCACACCAGGTCGCCGCCGGAAGGCTCGATGGTGGCAGCAGCTCGTCGGGCCTCGGTCCTGCTCGCACGTCAGCGTCGCGGCCCCGCGCCACGTCGCCGAGCTCGGCGGCCACGCCCGCGCACCTGCTTGCCGCGCTCGCCTCCGCTCCTGGCCGTCGCGCTCGCTGGCACGCCCGCGTCCCCGCGCTCGTCGGCCGCGCTCGCCGGCCACGTCCGCGCACCCATCGCGTCCCCGCGCTCGTTGCGGCGCCGCCCGCGCGCACGCTGCGTCGCTGTCGTACTCACTGGGCGGTGCGGCACCTCGTGTGCGCTACGTCCTCACTACGCAGTGCGGCAGTGCTGGCCACCGACGCCAGCGGCTCGCTCGCCCTCCCAACTCCAAGTGCACACAACCTGCTCGATGAAAGTCATCTCTGTTATTTATTAAATAGCCATATGTCCTACCACATCGGCCTGGCAAATGGGTCCCACTGGTCAGTTTTGCGATCAAATCTGTGTCAAACGACTATTTGTGCGATTTGTAACACCATGTCTCAGAGTTGGTTCTTTTTTAAAAAAATCACCAAAGTTGGTACTGACTCGTGGTTTGGCCGACAATTGTGGTATGTTCATGTAATTTACTCGCCACAGAGCCATTGCGCCCGACGTATCGCAATTTTTTTTAGGACAATTTGGATAACGTACCATATATGGGATTTTTTCTCTAATACATAGGGGTGGGCCACAAACAGACATTTTAAAATTTTAAAACAAAATTAATAAAAACTAACTATTTCACCCTCCGGTTTCTACTGTGATGTACTCGCGCCTGCCACAGGTGCGCCGGTGGAACGTTGTCCGACGGCTGCTCCTTCTCCGGCGGCCCCCGTGGGACTGTCCAACTGCCTCCAGTCCAGCTCTAGGATTGGCCTGTGGGGACCCCGGACTAGCTGTCCGAAATACCCGATTATGCTTAACACAACGATCCCGTGATCAGTCTGTCGTTGCACATAATCCGAATTGGATACCAAAGTTTACATCCATTACAGTACCGAATAAAAAGTCTTACATAAATGGTCATTTAGACCAAGTTCTTACATAGGTGCCTTCAAGGGCCAAACCAAAATATCAGCGGAAGCTACGGCGTAGTAGACATCATATTCTAACGATGACGACCCGACAGGCAGCTGACTTGTGGAGATCCTTAGTTCGCGTAGAAGTCGCCATACTCCTGCTCGGCGTAGTGCTCCTCCTCGTAGCTGGCTAGGACAATAGCCAGGGACGAAACCAATATGAGTACATTTGAATGTACTCGCAAACTACCCCAACATGAGTATGCACTAGCTTTATTTTAACTTACCACTTTTAATTGTTTTAAAACATCTCTATATCTTTATTGAAAAAGGTAAGAAGAGTTTTATAACTGTTTTTAAAAGAAATCACCATCTCATTTGTTTCTCCAAACCCTTTCTTTTCCGGACCAAGGCTCACCATGGTCCAATTAGTCCAACAACTCATACCACTCCATTTGGTATAGTTATATCATGCCATCACCAATTCATTTTCTTTTAAACTTAAAAGCTTTTCCAAAAATTTGCACATGATCTTAGGACAGCCTCCCAATTGTCCATATCCGGGACCCGGCTATTCGAATAGTTTTGACCCTCTGCAGAGGTAGCACGCTTTTTATCCCACACCCATCCGGTAACTCATCGTGTCAGCCACGTCCCGCCATACAAGGTGTATGCGAAGTTGAGCCACCGACCCTAGCCTCTCCTTTGCTCATGCTAGTATAGGATCCTACCCATATGATAATTCCCACCAACACTCAGTCCGGTCCCCGTCGGCAACCCTAAGTGTGAGGACTCATATGTTTTTCCCGGCGACCACATTTATGAAGTCTTCAATCCTCCTCCTTATCTTTCCATAGAGTTTGAGCGAGGACCCAGGTCAGGGGAGTTCACAAACCATCCCCTCATGCATAACGGAGTCATCTCCGTCGATGAGGTATCCCATACTAATAAGAGCAAATTATATGACTAAGCCCCGTTCCCATATGGGGGTAAGTGTGGTCGCACAGATTAAGATTGGTTGTCATAGTACTAGGATACTGTGCATTTTTCATAAACATTCCCATTTTTCCATTTCTCCACTTTAACACCGACATCTCGGCATTCCATAACCACACAAGTATTTCCAAAGGAGTTTGAATAAACAACATTGTTTTCCATCCTAAAGTTTCATAACTACTACATAGGGTGGCAAAATAATTTCCATACACTTTTGGAAAAGGTTTTGTAAACCATTGGTTTTAAGAGTAAATCATTTGATCAAAGTAGATGCATATATATTTAGGTGCAAGCTCAGAGAGTAGCTTGCCTTGCTCGGCAAAGGGGACTTGATCTTGATCTTCTGGTTCAACAAATTCCCCCTCCTCGATATCCGGCAACGTTCTCGTCTAATCGATAAACAAACAAATACAAGCAATCACTAAACTACTCAAACAACATCACATCATCACAGTATCACAATCCTAAATGCTCTAAATAGCCACTGGATACAACAAACAATACAATTTAATTTCAAAACAATTGAATTAAACATTAATTGTTTAAGTCCAAATTATGGCAGAAACTTGTTAAACATGTTTAATTGCACAACTTGAGTTCTGTTGGTCACAAAAATACAAACTAAATTTCTATAGAAAGCTACTGATGTGTAGAAGACAACCCAATTTGAATTGGATCATTTGGAGTTACCAAACTCCCTACACATTGGTTTGAATCCAGTAGCTTAATAATCAAGTTTTGGTTACCAAATATGTTCTGTTGTTCCAAAAATTAAATCCTTTTAGGGGTAAGTAAACATGGCTATATGTGAGCTAACAAAATTGGTCCTAACTCATTTGGATCAACCAATAAACATATTTGTTTGTTTTTGTCCAGAAGGGTTTATCTTAAAGTCAACAATTAATATTGCTTAAATAATTCTACCAAAATTAGGGGAGCTAATACAAGGCAGTACTAAGCTAGCAAAATTGGTTTGGAATTATTTGGACTACAGAGTATCAGAAACAAACAAGTTTAGATTTTGAACCTTCTGTGGCATTTTCAATAATTCTTTTTAACTATTTATTTAAATGACATGAGACCAATTGGGTTGGTTAAACAATTTCATAAGCTTTCCAGAACAATTGAGTTTGATTTATTTGGATTCCTAAATCTCAAGTTATTGATTTTACAAATTGGGTCCAGTACTGAAATTCTTCTGAAATTAAAATAGAAAATGTGTTCAGTGTGGATAATGTTTAAATTTATGACATGGGGGACCCACTGGTCAGCGGCACAGCGCACGCAGGGAAATTAATAAAACCCTGACGAGCGGGGCCCGCTCGTCAGTCTCTCTCTCTCTTTCTTTTCTATCCGAAACGGTAAGCTACCGTTGGATGGAGATCCAACGGTCCGCGACGAATCCATCGGCGACGACCATATTTGGGCGGCGCCGTGGCTCCGGCGACGGCGAGGTTGGGCAAAACCTCACCTAGAGGGCTCGGGAAGGCTCGGGGACGGTGCAGGGCGACGGCGGAGGCTCGGGGAAGTTCGTGGTGCGACTGGAGCTTGCTGGGGCGGCGTGAATCGTCGACGGCGAGCCGCTGAACTTCCACGGCCACGGCAGCGGTCTCCGGCGGTGTCCTGGCGGCGTCTCTGTGCACAAAACAGAGGGGCAAAAGGCTCGGGTGAGTGCGGGGAGTACGGGGATCAAGGTGGTGTGGTCAGTGGAGGAAGGGGAGCAGTAACACGGCACGGCCGTGTCGGCGTCCACCTTCGGATGCGGCGGAGCGTCGAGGAAGCTCACGGGCAGCTGGAGCTTCGAGGGCGTGGCTCCGCCCTCCTGGCGGTGCACTGAGGAGTGGAGAGAGTGAGAGGGGTCGGGATGGAGTGGAGGGAGTGCACGGTGCGGTGGGGTATTTATCGGCCGAGGTCGGTCCATGGTGGGTCGGGTGCAGGAGAGCTCCAGAGGGGCGGAGAGGCCGGCGCGCGGTGTCTGGGGGGTCCGGGATGGAGCTAGGGCTCGCGGCGTAGAGGATCGCGTGGCGAGGTGCGGTGAGCTGGGCCAATTTGGCCGGCGCCGTCCGTTCATCCACGGCGGAGGAATGGGGGACAGCGGCGTTAAGGCGAGGGGAGAGGGTCTCCTCTGCCCGCAGAGGTTGCAGTGGCACGGGGGCGAGGGAGAGCGCGGGCAAGGGGGCCCTGGGGGGCCTGGGAACGGCGACGTCGAGCAAGGCGCCACGGCGACGGCGACAGTGAGCTAGGGGAGGTAGACGATGACGGTTTTGCAAAAACCCCCTGGCTCCTGTGCACTGCTTGTTTCCCTTCTTCTTTCTCTTATTTACTTTTTAGTCCTTCTGTTTAATTGCAGTAGCATTTCTTGATTTAATTTGAGGCACTAAATCAATTTATAAAAATTTGGCAAAATTTGTGGGCCTTCCCATAAGGTGCAGAAGCTCCACAAAAATTGGCATAAAATAATAAAATGTTTTGAAACATTTTCTTTTATAGTGTTTTAATTATGGCATTTTAATTTATTTTTACTTTGTTTACTTTTGAATTTTTAAAACTAATTTGAAAATATATTTGAGAGAGATAAGTAGTAAGAATGAAATGGGAGGGTTTGCAATACCACTCCACTAAATTTTGTTGGAAACAAAATGAGATCCTCACTTGGAGAATTTGTGTGGCACTTGCCACATTTATTTTTCTTGTTTTGCTTTTAATTTTCTCTTCTTTTTCTTTATGTTTCAATAGAGCAAGCAACACACAAACAAAGAAATAAACAACACAAGCAAGAATATGAGATCAACACATATAATTTAACAAAAGTTTTTGTTGGCTCCCATTTTTGGAATTAATAATACTTGTTAATAATTTTTGGGATGTTACAATCCTTCCCTCCTTAAAATAAATCTCGTCCCGAGATTTGCTAGGCTTAGGTACTAAAGAGGCCTGGGAATTCGCTCCTAAGATAATCTTCACGTTCCCAAGTTGCTTCTTCTTCAGAGTGGTTAGTCCACTGGACTTTGTAAAACTTGATCGCACGTCTTCGGGTAACACGAACATCTTCTTCGAGAATCTTGAGGGGTCTCTCGCGATAAGTCAAATCTTGGTTCAGGTCGATGGAGAGGTGGTCGATGTTTTTGAAAACATCAGGCTGGTCAGGAACTTCAAGACACTTCCGGAGCAAGGAAATGTGGAAGACATCATGATAATCTCCTAACTCCGGTGGCAATTCCAGCTGATAGGATACTTCTCCTCGACGAGCGATGATCTTGAAGGGTCCAATATACCTTGGCGCTAACTTTCCCTTGACATGGAAACGTTGCATTCCTTTGAGGGGTGTCACTCGGAGATAAACATAATCTCCAATACTGAAAGTGAGGTCACGGCGCTTGGTGTCAGCGTAACTCTTCTGACGGGATTGGGCAGTTTTGAGGCGCTCACGAATAAGCTGAACTTGCTCTTCAGCTTCACGGAGGGTATCTGGACCGAACAATTTGCTTTCTCCGGTATCAGACCAATTCAGGGGTGTACGACACTTCTTGCCGTAAAGGGCTTCAAAAGGGGCCATTTGCAGACTGGACTGATAACTATTGTTGTACGAGAACTCTGCAAACGGAAGACAATCTTCCCACTTGGAACCATAGGATAGAACACATGCGCGAAGCATGTCCTCCAATATCTGGTTCACTCGTTCAGTTTGGCCATCGGTCTGGGGATGATAAGCTGTGCTAAATGCTAACTTGGTTCCGAGGGCTTCATGAAGGGATTTCCAGAATCTTGAGGTGAATTGCGTACCTCTATCAGATACAATCTTCTTAGGCACACCATGCAGGCTTACTATTCTGGAAATATACAAGTCTGCTAACTGAGCTCCGGTATAAGTGGTCTTGACAGGTACAAAATGAGCAACCTTGGTCAATCGATCAACGATGACCCAGATTGAATCATGGCCTCGGTTGGATCTTGGAAGTCCGGTAATAAAATCCATTCCAATCTCATCCCACTTCCACTCGGGAACTTTCAAAGGTTGAAGCAATCCAGCGGGCCGCTGATGTTCAGCCTTGACTCGCTGACAGATGTCACATTTGGCTACAAAAGAACCAATCTCTCGCTTCATTCCATGCCACCAAAATCTTTCTCGAAGGTCTTGGTACATCTTGGTTCCGCCGGGGTGGATTGAATAAGGGGTCTCATGGGCTTCCTTCAGGATTAACTCCTTAAGTTCCGTGACATTGGGCACACAGATACGATCATTGAATTTCAGCACTCCTTCAGCATCTTCGGTAAAACCGGGTGCTTTGCTGAGGGAGATCTTCTTCCTAATTCCTTCAATGCTTTCATGACCTTTTTGGGCTTCTTTGATTTGATCCATCAGGGTTGGGGCTAACTCCAAATTGGCGAGATATCCATGGCTAACAAGTTCTAGTCCAAAATTTTCGAACTCTTTGAACAAGGCTGGTTGTTCGGCTTGGATTAAGGCATTCAGGGTACAGGGTTTGCGACTAAGGGCATCGGCAACTACATTAGCCTTTCCGGGGTGATAGTGGATTCCAATATCATAATCCTTGATTAATTCCATCCATCTCCTCTGTCGCAGGTTCAACTCCTTCTGGGTGAAAATATACTTCAGGCTCTTATGATCCGTATAGATCTCACAGCGATGTCCCGCAAGGTAGGGACGCCACTTTTTAAGAGCAAGGACCACAGCAGCTAATTCCAGGTCATGGGTTGGGTAATTCTCTTCATGCGGTCGCAACTGCCGGGACAGGTACGACACAACTTTGCCTTCTTGCATCAGAACGCAACCAAGTCCGAGGCGTGATGCATCGCAATACACGTCGAAACTCTGGGTGACGTCTGGCATAACCAGGATTGGGGTGGAGGTTAGTCTCTTCTTCAACTCTTGGAAACTATCTTCGCACTTCTGAGTCCATTCAAATTTCTTGTCCTTCTTCAACAGTTGGGTCAAGGCTTGGCTATACTGGAAAATCCTTCAACGAACTTGCGGTAATAACCGGCGAGTCCGAGAAAGCTTCGGATTTCAGTCACACTGGTCGGGGATAACCAGTCAATAATGGCTTGGATCTTCTCTGGGTCAACAGAAATTCCTCCAGCAGATACTATATGTCCGAGAAACGCCACTTCATTGAGCCAAAACTCACACTTGCTAAGCTTGGCATACAGCTGGTGCTCTCGGAGGGTCTCCAAAACTAGACGCAGGTGTTCAGCATGCTCTTCTTCGGTCTTGGAATAAATAAGGATGTCATCAAGGAATACTACCACGAACTTGTCGAGGTACTCCATGAAAATCTTGTTCATGAGATTCATGAAATAGGCTGGGGCATTGGTCAGACCAAAGGACATCACGTGTATTCAAACAAACCGTAACGGTGGTGAAGGCGGTCTTGGGAATGTCTGTCTCTCTGATCTTCAACTGATGGTAACCTGTCCGAAGATCGATCTTTGAAAAGACTCGGGCTCCGTTCATCTGATCGAACAGATCCTCGATCTTGGGAAGGGGATACTTGTTTTTAATGGTCACGTCATTTAGCCTGCGATAATCCACACACAGTCGTGTGGTACCGTCTCTCTTGTCCACAAAAATAATAGGTGATCCCCAGGGTGAAGCACTTGGACGAACAAGTCCTTTGCTAAGCATATCTGCCAACTGCTTCTTCAACTCAACCAGTTCTTCCGGATTCATCCGATAAGGCTTTGGGATATTGGGGCTGTTCCTGGGATAAGCTCAATTATGAACTCAATTTCCCGGTCTGGCGGCATACCAGGTAATTCCTCAGGAAAACATCTCGGAATAGGTGAACAACACGGATCTCATCTAGGTGGGTCGAGCTATGCTCTCATGGCAGCCTGGTTGGGGTGATTGGGTTCAGACAAACTCCACTTCTACTTCTTTGTCGGTGGTGATGGATACAGCTCTTCTGGCACAGTCTATTCGACCATGGTACTTGGCTAGCCAATTCATACCGAGTATGACATCTATGCCTTGGGTTCCTAAAACAATTAGGTCGGCTGCAAATTTCTCGCCTGAAATCTCTATGGCAGTATTTGGACAAAATCTCTTGGTTTCTAGGGTGGAACCAGGGATTTGTATACTCAAGGTTTTAGTTAGGAAGCCTTCTACTAAACCTCCCTTAGCAACAAACTCCTCGGTAACAAACGAATGTGTTGCACCAGAATCAAACAGAACAGTTGCAGGTACTGAGTTGACAAGGAACGTACCCAGCACGACATCCGGCGCATCTTGAGCTTCTTCAGCATTGATGTGGTGCAGACGACCCTTGACAACAGCAGCATTTCCGCGGGGTGCGGCATTCTTGCCATTACCATTTCCATTGCGGCCTTGACCATTGTTCGGTGCCGGGGCATTGGGGCGCTGAACATTCCTCTTGGGATTGGGGCATTCCTTGGAGTAGTGACCTTTGTTGCCACATTCAAAGCAGACAACATTGGCATTGGGGTTGAAGTTGTTGAAGTTTCCTCTGGGACGGTTATTGTCATTGGGGCGGTTGAAGTTGTTTGGGCGGTTAAGTTGTTTGGGCGGTTAGGGAAATTGGGGCGTGGAGCTTGGGGTGGTCGATAGGCAGGTTTGGGGTTTTGCTGAAAGATACGAGGCTTCTGACTGCTCGAACCTTCCTGAGCATTCATCCTCCTCTTGCGACCTTCATACATAGACTTGCGCTTGGTCTCCAGCTGGATGGCTTTGTCCACAAGTGACTCCAGATCACGGAAGTCATGGACAACCAAAGCACACTGCAGTTCATCATGCAGCCCATTCAGGAAACGTTCCATCTTCTTCTCCTCCTTGTCGGTGTCCTCGGGAGCATACCGAGATAAGTCGGTAAACTCATCAAGATAGCCGACTACATCTCTACTTCCCTGCCTCAGCTTGCGGAATTCATCCCTCTTCCTATCAATGAGTCCACCAGAAATGTGCTTCCTGCGAAACTTCTCCTTGAACTCAGCCCAGTTGATGACGTGGTCAGCCTGCTGGAGAGCTTGGTAGCTTCCCACCAAGCTCGTGCAGGTCCAGCAAGATAGTGGGTTGCATACAGCACCTTTTCATTGTCTCCTACAGCAGCAACTTGCAGATTGTTCCCAATGGTAAGAAGCCAATCATCGGCTTCCAGTGGGTGAAGTCCCTGGAGAAGGTAGGCGGGTTGGTTTTCTGGAAATCGCCTAAGGTGGATCGGGTTCTCATTGCCATTGCCATTACCACCATTGTTGTTGTTGTTGTTGTTGTTGTTGTAAGCGGCTGCGAGTTGTTGCAGGGCAGTGAGATGAGCCTGGCGCTCCTGCCGGGCATTTTCACGTTCCTCCATGATAAGCGCGAGAAGTTGAGCGGGGGTTGGGTCTGGTGGTGGTGGTGCTGATCCTGATCCTCCCGTATTGTCGCGACGGGGCGGCATCCTGAAGCACACCGGGTATAAGAGGCAAGGCAGAAAAGTTCGACTAAGGGAAAGACGATTTCGCAAGTGGTTGTTTAATTTAAGGATTATATGAAAATATTTCACACAGATTTAAACAAGACAAACATACTTATATTTCACAAACAACACATCAAGGAGTTCACATCAACTTCAAGCTTACAACATCAAGCTTACAACATCACCTTACATCTAAGACACATAGCATCTGGTTTCCAAAAGAACCACTACTCCGACTCGACTAGCGATAGGGGTCAACCTAATCCTGCGGTAGTGATCAAGTCACTCGCCTACTGAGGTGGAACCTCCAGCTCTAACACGTCAGCATCTGACTGGTAGGCTGGCTCCTCGGGATCCTCCTCCTCGTCCTCGAGAACTGCCTCGAGTGGCTCCTCCTCCTCGTCAACTAACTCCTCCTCATCATCCTCCTCCTCACAGTCCATCTCCTCCTCAAAGTCACATCGTCACTGAGGAAAGCGTTGTTCTCCTTGCGGAGATCCTCGCCCTCCTCCTCCATCTCGTCAGTATGGTGCTCTAGATCCTCGATCAGCTGGTCCTGCTCCGCCACCTTCTTGCGGAGCTTCACGATGGTCCTCCTCAGCTGGGCCCTCTTTCCGAGAAGAGCGACCTTATCCTCCAGCAGCTTCTCCTCATTCTCGCGAAGCTCAACGAGCGACTCGCGGTCAAAGCGAAGCTGAATCCTAGTGCGCATCAGATCATCCTGGGTGTGCTGAAGTAAGAGCTCCATGTCCATGATGTAGCTCCCAAACATCGGGTGGCAAGGGGAAGGAGTAGGGTGTCCGTCGCAGTTGCGCCTCCCGTAGAACCGGAAACGGGAGTCTACTAACTCCGCCTTGTGCTCCTCACAAAGTCGGGCTATCATCCTCTGTGTAGCAGTACAGAGACCGTCAACCCAGGTGGCCTCCTTGGTGGTGAAGACGAGCGTCCTGGAACTGGGAGACTTGATGTTCCGGCGAACTGACGACCTGATGAGCCAGCTCAGCCTTCCGACACCGTGAACATCAATCTGGGCTCCCTCAAACTCTGGAGCGGGGCGACCTAGCAGCTTGCTCAACTCGAACAAGTCATTCTCGAACGTCAGCTTGCTATCCTTCTCCAGCTGAACGAACTCGGTCCAGTGGAGTGCCATCTACAAATTTTTAAGCAAAATTTTAAGTTAGTGGGATGATAAGTGCACAAAATTTTAAGGATACTAAGGAAATTGTAATGTTTAATAATCAAGTTTTGGTTACCAAATATGTTCTGTTGTTCCAAAAATTAAATCCTTTTAGGGGTAAGTAAACATTACTATATGTGAGCTAACAAAATTGGTCCTAACTCATTTGGATCAACCAATAAACATATTTGTTTGTTTTTGTCCAGAAGGGTTTATCTTAAAGTCAACAATTAATATTGCTTAAATAATTCTACCAAAATTAGGGAGATAATACAAGTCAGTACTAAGCTAGCAAAATTGGTTTGGAATTATTTGGACTAGCAGAGTATCAGAAACAAACAAGTTTAGATTTTGAACCTTCTGTGGCATTTTCAATAATTCTTTTTAACTATTTATTTAAATGACATGAGGCCAATTGTGTTGGTTAAACAATTTCATAATATTTCCATAACAATTGAGTTTGATTTATTTGGATTCCTAAATCTCAAGTTATTGATTTTACAAATTGGGTCCAGTACTGAAATTCTTCTGAAATTAAAATAGAAAATGTGTTCAGTGTGGATAATGTTTAAATTTATGACATGGGGGACCCACTGGTCAGCGGCACAGCGCACGCAGGGAAATTAATAAAACCCTGACGAGCGGGGGCCCGCTCGTCAGTCTCTCTCTCTCTTTCTTTTCTATCCGAAACGGTAAGCTACCGTTGGATGGAGATCCAACGGTCCGCGATGAATCCATCGGCGACGACCACATTTGGGCGGCGCCGTGGCTCCGGCGACGGCGAGGTTGGGCAAAACCTCACCTAGAGGGCTCGGGAAGGCTCGGGGACGGTGCAGGGCGACGGCGGAGGCTCGGGGAAGTTCGTGGTGCGACTGGAGCTTGCTGGGGCGGCGTGAATCGTTGACGGCGAGCCGCTGAACTTCCACGGCCACGGCAGCGGTCTCCGGCGGTGTCCTGGCGGCGTCTCTGTGCACAAAACAGAGGGGCAAAAGGCTCGGGTGAGTGCGGGGAGTACGGGGATCAAGGTGGTGTGGTCAGTGGAGGAAGGGGAGCAGTAACACGGCACGGCCGTGTCGGCGTCCACCTTCGGATGCGGCGGAGCGTCGAGGAAGCTCACGGGCAGCCGGAGCTTCGAGGGCGTGGCTCCGCCCTCCTGGCGGTGCACTGAGGAGTGGAGAGAGTGAGAGGGGTCGGGATGGAGTGGAGGGAGTGCACGGTGCGAGTGGGGTATTTATCGGCCGAGGTCGGTCCATGGTGGGTCGGGTGCAGGAGAGCTCCAGAGGGGCGGAGAGGCCGACGCGCGGTGTCTGGGGGGTCCGGGATGGAGCTAGGGCTCGCGGCGTAGAGGATCGCGTGGCGAGGTGCGGTGAGCTGGGCCAATTTTGGCCGGCGCCGTCCGTTCATCCACGGCGGAGGAATGGGGGACAGCGGCGTTAAGGCGAGGGGAGAGGGTCTCCTCTGCCCGCAGAGGTTGCAGTGGCACGGGGGCGAGGGAGAGCGCGGGCAAGGGGGCCCTGGGGGCCTGGGAACGGCGACGTCGAGCAAGGCGCCACGGCGACGGCGACAGTGAGCTAGGGGAGGTAGACGATGACGGTTTTGCAAAAAACCCCTGGCTCCGGTGCACTGCTTGCTTCCCTTCTTCTTTCTCTTATTTACTTTTTAGTCCTTCTGTTTAATTGCAGTAGCATTTCTTGATTTAATTTGAGGCACTAAATCAATTTATAAAAATTTGGCAAATTTGTGGAGCCTTCCCATAAGGTGCAGAAGCTCCACAAAAATTGGCATAAAATAATAAAATGTTTTTAAACATTTTCTTTTATAGTGTTTTAATTATGGCATTTTAATTTATTTTTACTTTGTTTACTTTGAATTTTTAAAACTAATTTGAAAATACTATTTGAGAGAGATAAGTAGTAAGAATGAAATGGGAGGGTTTGCAATACCACTCCACTAAATTTTGTTGGAAACAAAATGAGATCCTCATTTGGAGAATTTGTGTGGCACTTGCCACATTTATTTTTCTTGTTTTGCTTTTAATTTATTCTTCTTCTTTTCTTTATGTTTTCAATTAGAGCAAGCAACACACAAACAAGAAGAAATAAACAACACAAGCAAGAATATGAGATCAACACATATAATTTAACAAGAGTTTTTGTTGGCTCTCCTTTTTGGAATTAATAATATTTGTTAATAATTTTTGGGATGTTACATGGCCGAGCACCCCTTCGGGGAGGGGAGGCGCCACCTTCATGGCCTCCCACCATGGTCGCGTCTCCATGGCCGTCTGCTGCTATCGGGCGACGTTCTCCAGCACCAGCGGCCACCGCTGTGCCTCGTCGTCGGCGATGGACTTATTGGACTCCGCCAGCGCGCCGCGAGGTCAGGGTCCTCGTCGTCGTCGACGGCGGCCACCTCCTGCTTCAACTTCGGTGGCGGCGGTGTTGGTGGTACGCCATGGCGCCGCATGTGTGGCGGCGGTGACCAACGGCCGCTTGGCGGCATGGAGCCCACGTGAAGAGCGCCTGCCGCCGCAGTTGTGCTCCTCGCAGAACCAGGTGGGGGAGCGGTGTGGAGGACAGTGAAGTGGGGTGGTGGGAGTTCGCCATCCCTATCCCCATGAGCCCTGGCATTAAAAGGACTGTCAGGGGAGAGCGGCAGGTATCGTTGCCAGGTGGGCCCTGGGAGGACACCACGTGGACACTTGATCAGTTCGTTGTTGTACGTGTGGACGCAAACCCGGCTTAAATTTGAGTCAGGAATGCGTCGGGGCGGACTGAAGACGGACACGCGGCAGTTTTGCGTCATCGCGTTGGTCGTGTTTTCAGTCCGCTCGACCGCGCGCGGACTGGATGCGTCGGCGCTTTGGAGACATCCTAAGAGCATCTCTAGCAGTGAAACGCGCCGAACCTTAAAATAACTGTCGTATACGGTTTCGGAACCGTTAAAACGGACAGAATAGAGACCGTAAATCTTGCCGACCCGTAAACACTTTTATGGGGGCCCGTGAATTTTCCCCTCCAAACCGTGAATTTACAGTTTTCTTGGCCGATACAGTTCGCGGGCGGAGGGAGCAGGAGGAGGAGGCGGGGAGGCGCAGGCCGGCGTGGTCGGCGTCGCCTGCGTCGATGTGCTCCGATGTGGGCGGAGGGAGCAGGAGCCGCAGCTAGCTCGATCGATCTACAACAGCAGCAGCTAGCTCCCACGCGGTCTGGATCGATCGATCGATTCTCAGCTAGCTAGCTAGCTACTCGCTCCGTTTTTTAATACTCCCTCCGATCCATATTAGTGGGCATGGCTTTGTCTAAATTCATATGTATCTAGTTAAGTATTTAGACTAGATACATGTGTATCTAGACAAAGTTGTGCCCACTAATATGGATCGGAGGTAGTACAATAGTTTTAGCATTTATCCACATGTTCATGCATACAAATATATGTAGACACATTTTAGTTGTGCATGTTCACTCATTTTAGTATGTATATAGACAACATGTACCATCTTATATTAAAAAACGGAGCGAGTAGCTTCCAGGCGGATTTGAGCGGGTCAACGCAGCCACGGAGCGAGAGGAAGAAGAAGACGTGAAAAAAAAAGACTACTGCGAATATTCGGTTTTATAGTTTTGAGTTTAAGGACTCTGCTCTGTGTCGTGGCTCTTTTTAGCCCAAAAAACACGTCTTTTGCTAACCATACACCACATTTACAGTTCCGCGGTCTAACGAGTTCCATCGCTGTGCATGTGCACTGGAGCGTCGGTCTTATACTGTCCTTCACCTCCAAGTACGTTGGCGGTCCGAGCGTGACCGCGCAAGGGCGCAGTGGAGCTGCTCCGGTTCTTCCCGTTCCAGGTCGGTGACGCGGAACCTTTCGGAGCGGACACAGGAAGGGAAAGCACCCGCACCGCTCGCCCACGCCCCATGTGGGGCTCTCCGCACCGCGCTTTCGCCGAAAGCATCAACCATCCCACCGAACTCGGCCGCAGCCGCTTTCCATTCCTAACGGTCGGAAAGCACCAAATCCCTGCTACTCATCTTCATCCTCGACCTCGTGAGAGGAGTACGCGCGCACGTCTGCCGGCCGGCGCCGTGCCATTGCGTACGTGCCACCACTTCCACTTGCTCCTCAGCCGTTGTTAGCGTGACTCGTTGTTAATTAGGGCCATGTATATATAGAACGGGGATTGGAGTCCTCCCACGTCACATATCGCATCAAATCTATGGACGGAGCCAAGGATCCAGCCCTTTGCTACGAGCACGGGATTCGCTGAGGTAGCCTAATCTATCTCTAGTGCTAAGGTAGCCTAATCTATCTCTAGTGCTAGGCACCCCGATCGATGTCTCTAATTAATCGAAGAAATAGACTTTCGCCCCGCTATATTAATATAGCAACCACACCGATGCAATCGAACCATACAGGAAGAAGGGGCAAGGAGAATGCTGGGGCAACAGCAGATACATGCCCAAAAAAAGGAAATGAAGACTAAGACGAATTGACAAAACGAAAACGACCCGCCACCGGTGCGCCCTCTCCATCTTCTCCCACCACGATCCAGGCACTCCGAAGTACTCCGTGCCAAGCAGCCCCTATAGGAGGGGAAGCACCGTCGACACGGCGCTGCTACCCGGACCATAGGTCCTAGGGTTTCCCCCGGCACGCAGAGTACAGTGGGTAAGGGATTCCCACGACGTCCTCCAGGAAGGAATAGTGCCACACGCCGGTGGCACCACGTCATGGTCAGGCAAGCTGATAGGGATTTCTCCCGACACCTATCCACAAGGGCACCCTGACACAAGGGAGTACCACCACCCAGCAACGCCATCCACCAACATGCGCCACGCCGATCTTGAGTCATCTTCATCCGTCGCTTCGTGATACCGGCAAGCGGCCTGAAAGGCGGCAACACACTACAGTGTCGGGACGAGAACATCAGCCACGCGGGAGGTACCCACCTCCACCGCCGAGAGGCAGTCATCGACCGGACAGAGCAGCGGGGGCACACCAGGCCCCAGCGGGGCCCGGCCGAGCCCGGATGGGCCCGTAAAGCCCCCGTCGCCCTGCTGCAATAAGCAGGCCGCAACACCGCCGTCGCAGTCCCAGACATCGTCGTCGTCACCACCTCCAGAGAGCCCTGCCACAGCAGCAGCCGGCCCGCTCAGCCCATCTGGGCCCGCCCAAGCCCATCTAGGGCCCGAGGCGCCCAGATCCGGGCCAAGCCAGCCGCCGGCGTGCTGCCGAAGAGCTCCGTCGGACGTCACCGCCACCAGCTCCGTCGGACGTCACCGCCACCAGCACCACCCGGTCGTGCCGGACCAGGGCCTTCCGAAGTACACCGCCGCCAGGGAGGGAGAGGCCCCGACCGGCCTCCATGGCGCGGGGAAGGGAGAGCCGCCGCCGCGGCGTCGCCCGGGCTACGCCCGACGACCCCTGCCGGCGGCAGCGACGGGGGGAAGGAGATGGAGAAGGGGGCGCGGCGGCGCGGCTGAAGGCGCCCCGTCGCCCTCGGGGGGCGAGAGGGGACGGGGTTGGGGAAAGGAGCAATCAATATTATTTCTGTCTCTAATTAATTATGAACGGAGCAGTCTTGTCGATGATGCAGTTTGTTCACTGCATGGGTACACACGCAACTTTTGTGTGCTTCCTTCGTTGATTGGAGCATCTCTAACAGAATCGGCACGTATAATTTTTTAGGCCCTCTTTGGGTTTTGGATTGTAGATTTTCGTAAAAAAATTGAAGGGTTTGAATCCTATGAATTTTTTCATATAAAATCCATTTGGATCATAGGACTGGGGTAATCAAATTCCTTTGAAATCTATTCATACGACCCCAATTCCATAGTATTATCAACATGAGTTCAAACCTCATTTTATTTTTCTTACGTGAAGTCCAATGCAGTTTCACTATATCTCTCTACTCTCTCATCAATCCTGCAAAATTCATGTGTTCAATTCATGTGCATCATTCAAAGACACGTGTTGCAAAATTCCTGCGTATTAGAATCATGTGGGAATCCATTTCACATGACATCTCAATAATGTGTTTTCTCTATTCCTACGTTTTTAAAATCCTGCAATCCAAAGTAACCCTTACGGGCCCATAAATCGTCCCGCCCGTGCGATATATTCTGGGTTTCGCCACCGTTTTAAGAGCATTTCCCACCACCCACAATTTGGCTACTCCGGTGAACCCCGGCCACCGCCTAGCTCCCACGCTCCCCAATGTGACCGGTGAACAAATCTCGGCGTTGTATGGTTATGACACTAGTAGGGAAAAGTCTACTAGCAACGTGTCGTTTTGCCCCATTGGAAACGTGTGGCGACACGTTGCCAATAGCGCACTGCTGCTATTTTTACCGATAACGTGTGCAACCGGCATGTTCCCAGTATGACGGTTAGTGGCAACGTGTGCTCGGGTTGCATGTTGCTAGTACTCTCTAGTACCAGGAACGCACATCCATCCGACACGTTGCTACCTTATTATTGCATTTATCAGAAACAATAATAATGATAATTGCACAGTACCAAATGACATAATAATCAATATTAACTACTCACTTAGGGTCTTGATAACCTCAAACACAGGCATGAAGTCATGATCATCTCTAGGATCCTGATCCTCAGACTCGGAACTGGAGGAGTTTTAGGGGCCTATACATGAAATAGGTATCAACTATACCTGGGCATTTCTTGGGCCGGGCCGGGCTCGGGCCGGGCCTAAAAAAGCCCGTCGCAGAAAACCCTAGGCCCGAGCCCGGCCCAACCCGACAATCGGGCCGCAGAAATCTGGCCTGAGCCCGACAAAGGCCGACTGGGCCCGATGGGCCCTGCCCGATCCTTGCTAAATTCACGTTTTGTTAAGCCCGAGCCCGGCCCGACCTGTCTGTCAGGCCCGAATTTCAGGCCCGAGCCCGGCCTGGCCTGACCTGAGATTTTTGGGCCGGGCCGTCCGGGCCGGGCGCCCATGGCCAGGTATAGTCTCAACGTTACCATGGTTAAGAAAGAAGGTGCACCTCTCAGCAGGTTGCATGCCATAGAAAGTTACAAGTTCTGTCAAACGAGCGCCATTGAAATACGTCCGACCCAGCTTGTTGGTGCACAAAACTCTGAAGGTCCGAGTGACCATCGCCATCTGGATCAGGTTGACCTCAAATGTCATGTGGTCAATAATTAGAACGCCCACATGCTCCAATAAGTCACGCCTAGACCTGCATGGAACGATCTAAGAAAAAACAATTAGACATTAGTGTTATTATAAGGATAGGATAATGCAACAAATTAGTCAACGAAATAATAGAACATTTACCAAGAAACGTGCCTCATGTATACTTGGATTGGCACACAAAATCCAGGGACTGTATGAGTGAGCCAAGTAGAATGCACAAAATGTTTATTTGTGCATATCATAAGGATCACTCGCACCGTCCCAGAATCGCATAGTGCCCCACATTTTAATCACCGACATTACAATTTTTTTTGCCTCGTGTGAATAGTGCACATTATGAACTTCCAAGTGTCGGAACTAAAAGAGTAAGAGAAATGTATAACCAATGTTGTTATACATATCAGTAGATCCTTTAGACCAACACTCGGACTAATAATGGACAAGAGTCTAATCATTGGCTGATGGAACAAGCACACGTGATGTAAAGAAATTAAAAAATCGACAAGATATAATGCAACCATTTAATCAACAGGATAATAGACTATTTAGAGGAACATGCATATATAAAAAAGTGCCTCATATAAAGAGTGCACATCATAAACTTCCAAGCGTTCGAACTAAAGGACCAAGAGAAATGTGTAACCAATGGTGTTATACATATCAGTAAGTCCTTTAATTAGTCCAACACTCGAACTAATAATGTACAAGAGTCTAATCATTGGCACATTGAACATGCACACATGATGTAAAGAAATAAACAAATTCGATACAATATATATGTTGGATTTAAACATACCATTCTGGTGTGAACCTCTTCTGTAAAACCGCGTCAAACTTCTTATTCACACACTCGTCGTAGCCACAATTCTCACACATGTGAAAGATTTGCTACAACGTATATAGTACAATTAGTGTAAACATTAGACAGTCTAAACATGACGATGCACATCTATCTTAGTCTAACATACAATCATTTGGTGCATTTAAATAAAACAACGACTGTGATAAAAATCACAACTAAGGTAACAATGGATCCAACAGGATAATAAAACCAAGCCTCTTTATAAATGACATATCTTCAAATATTTCTAATCTTCAACCGGGTTGCCTCCATCTTGATCTTGTGATCATGAACGATATCGGAAACATACAACTTAAATCTCATGTTCTATTCTTCAAGTGCTTCACCTTTTCTTTCAATTGCCGACTTTCCTTTCCAACAATATCTAACCTCTCAGCAACATATTGCAAATCGTTTTTCACATACGGTTCACATATGGAATTCTAAATAAAAAATTCTATGTATCAGTATAATTTTTTAGACACAGAAAATGAAAGTAATAGTCTTAAAAGATAATATACCACATCAGAACACTCGAAGATAGGGCATCCGGAAATCAAAACCATCGTCAACGGGCACTATATTAAACAGTGCAAACTAAATTAATTGCATATTACATGACATCACGATAAACATCTAAAATGTAGCAATGTCGAACATTTAGAAATTACCTAAAATTACTACACACCTAAATCAAATAATACTACAGAATTTTGTTTCCTACACATTTCATCAAACACAACAAGAGCGACAAGTATGTGGGGGTGTGGGGAGGGGAGGGGGGGGTCATACCTCGATCGATCGAGGAGGACGGCGGTGGCGCGCTCGGGGAGGACGGCGAGGGGGCGCCCGCCTCCTGCTCCTGGACGGCGCAATGGTGTGCGCTGATACGTCTCAAACGTATCTATAGTTTTTGATGTTCCATGCTTGTTTTATACCAATTGCTACATGTTTTGCATCTACTTTATATCACTTTTATACATTTTCTGGGACTAACCTATTAACAAGATGCCACAGTGCCAGTTCCTGTTTTCTGCTGTTTTTGTATTCCAGAAAAGCTAGTCTGGAAATATTCTCGGAATTGGACGAAAATTTACGGAGGCCCCTATTTTACCAGAAGACTCCATGGGCCAGAAGGACAAGTTCGGGGGAGGCCCGAGGGCCCCACACGTGGGCAGGGCGCGGTTGGGCCTTGCCCGGCGCCCTGGGGTGGTGTCGTCTCCTCGGTCACCGCCTCGCGACGCCCTTTGGACTATATATTGCCCCTGACCTAAAACTCACGAAACAATTGACGAAACTCCCGAATACATCTCCGTGCTCCGCCGCCACGAAACTTCGTTTCGGGGGTCAGACGGTCCTGTTCCGGCACCCTGCCGGGACGGGGATTGACCCCCGGAGCCATCTCCATCGACCACGCCGCTTCCACTTCGACTCCATGATGGTTTGTGAGTAGTTCCCCCATGGACTACGGGTTCTAGCTGTAGCTAGTTGGTACTCTCTCTCCCATGTACTTCAATACAATGATCTCATGAGCTGCCTTACATGATTGAGATCCATATGATGTAATCGGTGTTGTGTTTGTTGGGATCCGATGAATATTGAATACTATGTCAAGTTGATTATCAATCTATCTTATATGTTATTTAAGATCTTGCATGCTCTCCGGTACTCGTGGTTGCCTTGATCAAGTAGTTGCCTGTATCTCCAAGAGAGAGTATTTATGCTAGATAGTGAGTTCATGCCTCCGTTTAACCTGGGATAGTGACAGAAAGTTCTAAGGTTGTGGATGTGCTGTTGCCACTAGGGATAACCTAACGATGCTATGTCCACGGGCATATGTGTTTGTTTACATTACGCGCTTTACTTAATGCAATTATCCGTTGCTTGCAACTTAATACCAATGGGGAACTCGGATGACAACCCGGCGGTGGATTATTAGTCATAGACGCTGTTGGATAACGGTCTATGTATTTTGTCGTAATGCCCAATTAAATATCATAGTAGTCAACATGTCATATATATGCATTGTCATGCGCTCAATATTCTGTCAATTGCCCAACTGTAATTTGTTCACCCAACACTTGTTATTGGAGAGTTACCACTAGTGTAGATAGCTGGGAACCCCGGTCCATCTGTCATCATCATTGCTTTTCCGTCAACTCCACGCAAGCAACTATTTTCTGGTGCTATTGCTTCTGTGTTACTGCTACTGTTGCTCTCATATTACTGCTGCTTTCACGTCACGTTTGTTACTAGTGCTTTCTCAGGTGTGGTGGAATTGACAACTCCGCTGCTAAGGCCTATAAGTATTCTTTGTCTCCCCTTGTGTCGAATCAATAAATTTGGGTTTTACTTCCCTCGAAGACTGTTGCGATCCCCTATACTTGTGGGTTATCATGCGCTCGGGGAGGAAGCCAGGGAGCGGGGGCACCTCATGCTCCGATATCCACGCCGCGGCCGTGCGGGAAGATGGCGGGGAGGGGCGGCGCGGGGAAGACGGCGACGACGACAAATGGAGGAAACCTAACTGACCTGGCCTCGGCACGTACTGAGGCTCAGAAAATGCTTGACATTAGATTCATTTCATCAAAAGATCAAGTTGCAGATGGATTCACAAAAACTTTACCAACAAGAGAGTTAGAAGCATTCAAGCATAATCTAAACTTGTACAAGTTTTGATTAAGGGAGGCTATTAGAAAATAGATTTTTGTCCATGTAATCCGGTTTGTTATTGTATAAAAGAAATCCGGTATAGAATTGTGCTTCAAGATCCTATCCCTAGAAATCCTCCTGTAATATCTCGTGTAACAAACTATGCCGGTTCGGCACTATATCAACACGCAAACGTACCGAGGCCAAGGTATCGTTCCCTGATTTCTTTTACATCGTCGTGTATCTTATGCTACACATACCTACGGTGAATTTTTAGGGTCTCTTTTTCACGAATTGGCAAAAGCTTTGCAAATTATTTCATTGAAATGAAGAGTTTTAGTACATCGCAATGCTTACTTTTAAATTTTAATGTGTTGGCGTCCTTGAAAGATACCCAGGATTATGGAACATGTTAGTTGTCATACACGTCCGCTCTTGTCTTCACGGCCATTCTTGGTTCACTATGTATTGAAGAAAGGAGAACAAAGTGAAATCGGGAACCTGGGAAGAGGACCGAACCCCACGTCGCTCCTATCGAGCGACTCGGGGAAACCCTAACGCGCTGCCGCCGGCCACGCCGGGGTGGCGACGGCCCCTTCCTCCAAAGGCGGTAGGGAGATCTCGTGGTGGACGCGGTTACAGACAGAGCTGGTGCATGCTTGGTGCGGTGCTTCCATGGCGGCTGCTGCGCGAGACGGGCCGTGGTGCGGATCTCCGGTGGCGTACTACGGAGCTGGTGTTGCTCCTGGTGGTGTCCGGCCTCGCCTGGTCGCCCCTCACCCTGATTGAACCGGTTTGACTCGGGATCTAGCCGTTGTGGGGCGTTGCTCCTCCCGGGGGTGGTGGCCCACATGGTTGCGGCCAAAGTGGCGTGGTGGCCCAGAGTTGCTGTTCCGGTGGTAGTAGACTTACTCCGTCCAAATCAGCCATCTTGTTCTTCGATCTGTAGAGTAGAGGTGACTGGAGTGGTGGAGGTCAAGGCTCCCCTTTTCCGTCGACAATGAGTGCTTTCTGTGGTGGTGGTACATGACTGCGACATTCCTCCATGTCAACCCATTTATAGTTTGTCGGGCACGGGCTTTAGCCTAGGTGAAAACCATTCTCGGCGGCTTTAGACGCTGACCACGACGATGCCTGCGGGTGCTGCTTCCTCCTTGGAGGCGTGGTCTTGGGCTTGACCGTGCTTTCTGAAAGTGCATGTGTTGCCCCATGCATGGTTTTGGTAATTAATGATAATCCTTATGGACTAATGTTTGCATTGAGATATACTTGTAGATCTTGTCCATAGGAAAAGATTGGAGTTCATGTGTTGGACTCTAGAAGATTACATGATGACCAAGATTCCATCCAAGGGTTTATATGAAGAATGGTCATGTGAAGAGTTGAGCTTATTGCAAGCATGGCTTGGAAAAGAAGATTGAGTGAACTTCATGTTTATCTCCAAGCCATCATCTATATCTAGAGAAGAATATGAAGCGCAAGTGGATACATGAAGACGGAACTTAACGAGGCTCTCCTATAATGGAGTATGGGGGAGCATTTGGAGAAGTCTTCATCAAGCATGTGCTAGCAAGCACAATCAAGAAAAGTGTCCCAACTTGAGGGAGTCAAGATCGTCATCATCTAGCTCAAGTGGAATGCTCAAGGCAAAGATATGATCTTGATAGGGTTTCTATTTTACCGGTCTCGTGGTGTTAGTGGGAGACCGGGTTATAGGATAGACAGCGTACTATCAAGAGGGGCTCTCAAGTGAGTAACTTGATCGCATCTTTGTGGAGAGCTCAAACCTTTGCATATTTGGCATATCATCTTTCTTGGTTCTTACTTGGCTTTTATCCATGTGAGAATTTAGAGCTTGTGTTCATCTCCATACCAAGCTCTAGTTCATCAAGAACGGATTTCATTTGAATATCTTGTGATGTTTTGATGTTGGAGGTTTTACCGGTTCGTCTTTTGTAGAGAGGTCAAACTCTCCTCTTGTGTTCTCCTCCTCACATGATGGACTATGATGTGTATATGCATGATCTTGTAGAGCTTGTGATTATCTTCGAAACAAGGCCAAGATCATAGAAAACGGAGTCCAGATGAAAAACTTATTGTGTTTTTGATATTGGAGGTTTTACCGGTTGTTCTTTTATCGAGAGGTCTAACCTTTCCCCATTTGGTTTTATCCTCTCATGTTGGACTATGATGTTTCTCTGCATGATCTTGTAAAGCTCTTCGTTACGATTCCAACGAGTCGAAGATCATCGAAATCGGAGTCCGGATGCAAAAGTTATTGAAGTTTTCGTACCGCGTGGCGTGCAGTCTTTTTCCCGGCGGTAGTACCGCCCCTAGTACCGCCCGCAGTACTGCTCATCGCATCCGAAAGCCGTTTTGGCGGTACTAGGAGCGGTAGTACCGCCCGGGGCGGTAGTACCGCTGCCCGGGGAGGTAGTACCGCTGTCTGGGGCCTGTTTTCAGCCTGTTTGACTTCTTTGGTTCCCCGGGGGGCGGTAGTACCGCCGTTTGCAGCGGTAGTACCGCCCCGGCGCGAATCTGCACCCAACGGTTGGATCTTTGAGTGACCTATTTAAGGGGCCTTCTTCCCCAATGGTTCCCCAACCTTTAGAGCAAGTTTTGACCTCCATTGTTGACCTCCACAAGCTTACTATCTCTCTATTCCTCCATGATTGTTGCCTCCAATTAGAGGGAAAAGAGAGAGGAGATCTAGATCCACTATTCTACCAATCAATCTCTCCTCTAAGTGAGGGGAAGCTTTTGCATTAGTTGCTTTTGGTGGGATTTGAGAGTGAAGGATTTGAGCACTTGTGCTCTTGCCATTGTTTCGTTGCATCGGTTTGTGCTCTCCACGAGGATTCGTGGAAGTTGAAAGCTTGTGAACTTGTTACTCTTGGGTCTTTGGACCCTAGACGCCCGTGTGGTGGTTGAGACCCTTATGTGGCCACTTGCATCTGTTCGGGAGCCCCCAATCCCGTTGTGGGTTGTGCCCCGGATCGTTGTTGAAAGGCTCCGGATTTCCGCCTCGAAGGATTCTGATAGTGGAAGGTGAACCAAACCTTTGTGGTGCGGTTCATCGGAGAAGAAGGTGAAACCTTTGTGGTTGTTGTACCATTGTGTTGGTTCACACCTCTCCAACGAGACGTACTCCCCTAAAAAGGAGGAACTCGGGAATACATCCTCGTCTCCGCGTGCCTCAGTTATTTCTATACCCGAGCTCTTTACTTATGCACTTTACATTGTGATAGCCTTCGTGCTTGAAGTATTCTAATATTGCTATCACCTTGTTACTTGTCTTGCTTAGCATAAGTTGTTGGTGCACATAGGTGAGCCTAGTTTATTTAGGTTGTTGGCTTGTTAATTTAAACACCTAGTTTTTTTCCGCAATTATCAAGCCTAAACCGGAAAAGTTTTAATCGCCTATTCACCCCCGGTCTAGGCGACATCCTTGTCCTTTCACTTTCTTCTCCTCGGTACCGGGGAAATCCTAGGTTTGCCACAACATTTGTTCCCTTCATGAAGTCGTTGCCTAGGCTCCGAGGGAAACCGGCAAGGCTTAGTGGTGATGCGTCGCTAGTGCTGGTTACTACTCAAGACTTGGGTCTCTGGGGCGCAACGTACGTCATCGCCAACACTATGTAGTTGACAACTTCCTCAAGTTTGGTCGGATCCTGCCATCTGTTTGCCGATCTCTAGGCGCATAGCAGTGGTACGTTGGTCCCGGGCAGTCTAGAGTTGTAGTCGTGCTATGGTGGTGTTTGGTCTCATCGTGACGTGGCCTTGAGGCCTGGTGTCTCGTCTCCTCGCCATTCTTGTCAGGAGGTTGGGCAGGGCGAGATTTGTTATTTGGATGTCTAAGGAGTGTGTTGTAGCCGTTGGCTGGTCTTGGGTGAGTGTGGTGTTGTAGCCATTCTATGGTGTTGTTTTCTCCTTTTAAGATTAATACAAAAACGCGCAAATCTGTTGCGGGTTCTCGAAAAAAAGTTCACTATGTCTTCAGATATAGTAAAAATGTAGCCTCGATTAATTTGTCATTCACAAGCTCTTGTTGTACCCCTCCACAAAGCAATACCTTAAAGCCAGCCTATCTCAATTGGTTAGGAAAGTGCATTTACAACCCAAACATCATGATTCAAATCCTCCGGATTCGTAGTTGGTTTCTTATCATTAAAAAAGAAACAAAACGACTAGGGGTCTCCCTACCACATTACTTAAAAAAAATCCCGAAGGCACACATCTCTTCCAGATGTCGTTGGACAGTTTGATGCATTGTTACCCACAACAATGAATTTGGTCTTCTAAACAATAAGTATTTGACCATATGCTCAATTAATCTTTAAAGTCTTATTTTCAAAAAATTACTTAACCCTCTACCCACGAAGAAAAAATACCGATGTAACACATAATGGAAACCACTAAAATAATTGCATGCCCTGAGTTATCCATTTTCGTTTCGCTTACGAAAGCCTAAATATGGTGAGTTCTACTTCATCGTTCTCACTCAAACCCCTAATCTTAGCATGCCTACTTTTTCGTTTGCCAAAATATTTTCCTCCATGGCACAAGATATTTTAAGGATGTAAGTGCCTAAAATAGATATTTTCCTTTTAACCTCTTCCTCCTCGAATGCATTGTCACATATTGGTCTTTGTTGAGACTTATGTGTAGGTTTGGGTTCTTACGCTCTTATACTTAGGACATGTTCAAAGACATATACATCCTTTGTAATAAATATATTAACTAGCTGAATGCCCGTGCGTTGCCACGGACACTTAAAAATCAACAAGGTGCACGTTTTATATGTAAACATAAAATACTCTTCATTTGTCATGGTAGCACACTTTGAAGGCGTGCACTCGGTAGCTGCAGCTTTCCTTTGCTCCTAGTCAGACCTCTCGTGCTTGTGCGGCCTGCCAGTGCCGATCATCGAGGATCGAGAAGATGCATGCTGCCCTGGATGGAGCGGAGCGGAGAGGGCATCTCAGCATATAAAATGCAACAAAGGATACATAGTTCAAATATCGTTGCGGAGTGGAGTCATGTGAGGTCCCCTTTGCGGCAGTGGAGGCCCGGGGGTTCGAGGACAAGTTACGGTGGGGACCAAGTGGGTGGCCTGGATCTCGCGATGTGGCGAGAGTATCCTTGGCGGCACGAAATCTCCACTATAGGGTGGTTGTGGTTGTCCAGTTAGGTCGTTGGGATGCTCGGCGGCGCTTAGTAGGCAGGGCGATGCGAGCCAATTCTATCGTGACATTTTGGATGAAGAAGCATCGATATGGTGGTGCTGGTTTTTTTAGGCCGCACGTGTCTTATCGGATGTCGGTGTCGTTGTTTCCTGTTTTATTTTGACATACCTGTTTTTTTACGTACCATCACGACCACGGTTTTCTTGTTGCAGACTGGAGACGTGCCCATCGCCGTTTGGTTGTTGTCGCCGACAATGTGAACAGGAAGTAGCACGGGCGGAACAATTGAGCTGGGTTCCTAGAGAAAAGTTATCATTTTGGTTACCATGGGAGCGTGCTGTAGCAAAGTTGCCGTTGGAGTAGCGATCCTGCAATTATGTTTTTTCCTCTAGCAATCACGTTGGAGTTAGGAGTCAACACGATGGATCGATCAGGTTTCCCTCAAGCAATCTTTATACTGGGCCGGCTTTGTAGGTTGGATCGGTCTTATATGCTTCTCTGTTCCTGGTTTAGGATTGTTTTTTTCTTTGAGCTATCTGGGCTGGGCAATCTGGGCCGGGTGGATCGTGCAAAGGAACTGAACATATCCGAAACCTACAATGAAACCATGCGACGGAACGGGTAAAGATCGGATTTTTACCGATCGATGACTCGATGCTGCAACCTATAGTCCCACCTTGACTAACAACCCAGATTTTGGAAGTGCGGGCGTGCCTTCAGATACGTTTTTGCCTGTTCTATCTTGACGTACCGCCGCCAACCATCACCTTTACTCGTATTATATAGTAGAGATTACAGTAACTGTCTTTCAGTATACTTGCATAAGGTTGAGGTTTCATAAAGAGTGTTCCATATGGAGCAATTTTCTCTTGGTCACATTAAGGGAAAGAGTCCAAGTGACCTTCATGGCACTGTACGAAGAGCCTAACAGAATATGACTAGTACAAAGTGTAGGAGTGCATGGCATCGGCATGGACATTCGCCGTCTTTGAAGATATTTCCATTTTTAGCAACCACTCGTCCGCCGCTGAATCTAGATGTCGCTAGAACACAGGTAACCGCAAAGGCCCCTGGATTGGGAAACCGACCAGACCAACTGTTTGGTGAGAGAGGCGAGGCGAGCGCCGATAAGATTGGCTGGGAATAAAAATATCTGCGCCCCCTGGGCCCAGGTGTCAGCGGCGCGGATTGGCGGAGAGCGGAGGCGCAGCAGAGTAGGCCGGCAGGGGCCGCCCCCATCGCGTGGCCGCACAACACCACCCGCAGAAAAGAGCAGAGCCTTCGCGTCGTCCGGGCGACCGGAAAGAATCCCTAAAAATTTCCCCATCCCCCTTTCCCACTCCACAACCCCGCCCCCAGCCTCACCCTCTCGCCCACCTCCGTTGAAATCCATCCGCGGCGGAACCAGATCGGGCCGCGGCGGATCCGAGACCCCGCCCGGCGGCGATGGCGGACGGCAGCGAGCGCCACCTGGCGAGGACCATGAGCTTCGGGATCCCGG
Source organism: Poa pratensis (assembly GCA_947311845.1). Classification (NCBI taxonomy): domain Eukaryota; kingdom Viridiplantae; phylum Streptophyta; class Magnoliopsida; order Poales; family Poaceae; genus Poa; species Poa pratensis. The sequence goes on from CAMZMU010000117.1 coordinate 25,785,273, forward strand.
ACACGGCGCTGGGGCTGGTCATGGGCTTCCTCGACGACCCCTGGGACCGCGACGCCATCTCGCTCGTCTGCCGCCACTGGTGCAAGCTCGACGCGGACAGCCGCAAGCACGTCACCATCGCCATGGCCTACTCCACCACGCCCGACCGCCTCCTCCGCCGCTTCCCCTGCCTCGAGTCGCTCAAGCTCAAGGCCAAGCCCCGGGCCGCCATGTTCAACCTCATCCCGGACAACTGGGGCGGCTCCGCCTCGCCATGGATCCGGGAGCTCTCCGCCTCCTTCGGCTTCCTCAAGGCGCTGCACCTCCGCCGCATGATTGTCTCCGACGACGACCTCGCCGTGCTCGTCCGCGCCAAGGCGCACATGCTCGTCTCGCTCAAGCTCGACCGCTGCTCCGGGTTCTCCACGCCCTCTCTCGCCCTCATCGCCCGCTCCTGCAAGTAATTTCCTCTCTCCCGTTTCCGTATCCATCTTCTCGTTCACAGATTTAGCATGGATTAGCTCGATTACAGTTCCCACCGCTTGTCCTCCAGATGAATTAGTATTTTCGCCTGCTCTTACATGTATTTTCTGTTAGGTTCTCCTTGGAAAGGGTTGGTGGATGAGATGCTTGTAGATGATTCCCGAGAAAACGGGAAAAGTGCATGTAACGCGCTGTTAACTTTTCATGGTGCAGAAACATCTTGGTGCTATTAGGAATTTGGGATGAACTCTAGCTTTGAGTACTACTAGCAATTAGGAAATGTGAATGTCTTAATGCCTGGTTTGGTAGCTGTAACTTGTTTTGATTCGGTGATACTTCATTCCAGAACTCATTCGTATGATACTTGGCAGGCTTCCGTAATAGTGTTGTAGTAAGAGCATACGTTCCTAGTTTAACCAGTTACGTTCGTTGTCATGTGCAGGAAACTGGAAACCTTCTTTGTTGAAGAAAGCTCAATTGCTCAGAACGAAAATGATGAATGGCTTCGCGAGCTTGCTACCAGCAATACTGTCCTTGTGACGCTGAATTTCTATCTGACAGATCTCAAGGCATCCCCGGCATATCTTGCCCTCATTGTGAGCAACTGCAAAAAACTGAAAACGCTCAAGATTAGCGACTGTTTCATGTCTGACCTCTTCGATTTGTTCCGTTCAACACAAACACTACAAGAGTTTGCTGGGGACAACTTTGATGCAGAGCAGGATAATGGTGGGGGGATCAGAAATTACCAAAACTACTATTTCCCTCCTTCGATACAGCGCTTGAGTTTGCTATACATGGGATCAAATGAGCTGCAGGTACTATTTCCATATGGCGCTGCACTCAAGAAGCTAGACCTTCAGTTTGCACTCCTTACCACAGAGGATCACTGTCAAATAGTCCAGCGCTGTCCAAATCTAGAAGTTCTGGAGGTATATTTCTTGGCAGATTATTTACTTCTTTTTTGCTATATTTCCTGTTTGGAGGTTTGATAAGCTACCTTGAACGTGTTGTTTGCTTATAATTTGTTTTGCTTGTGAAATTAAAACAGGTGAGAGATGTTATAGGAGATCGAGGATTACAAGTTGTTGCACAGACCTGCAAGAAATTACAGAGACTCAGAGTAGAGAGAGGAGATGATGACCAAGGAGCTCTTGAGGATGAACAGGGTAGAGTCACACATGTGGGATTGATGGCTGTAGCTGAAGGCTGCCCTGATTTGCAGTACTGGGCGGTGCATGTGTCTGACATTACAAATGCAGCTCTAGAAGCCATCGGTACGCACAGCATAAACCTGAACGACTTCCGACTTGTCCTGCTTGATAGACAACTGCTTATAACCGAATTGCCCCTTGACAATGGGGTTCGTGCTTTGCTGAGAGGATGCACCAAACTCCGGAGGTTTGCATTTTATGTGAGACCTGGAGCTCTATCAGATCTTGGCCTTTCTTATGTTGGTGAATTCAGCAAGACTGTCCGCTACATGTTGCTTGGGAATGCTGGGAGTTCTGATGATGGACTGCTGGCTTTAGCAAGAGGATGCCCAAGCTTGCAGAAATTGGAGATAAGGAGTTGCTGCTTCAATGAACGTGCAATTGCCATTGCCGCGTTACAGCTGAAGTCACTCAGATATCTATGGGTGCAGGGATACAGGGCTTCTCCTACTGGTGGCGATCTCATGGCAATGGTACGCCCCTTCTGGAACATTGAGTTTATTGCACCAAATCAAGATGAGCCTCGCTCAGATGGCCAGGCACAGATTCTGGCATACTACTCTCTGGCTGGGGCTAGAACGGATTGCCCTCCCTCAGTTACTCCCCTATATCCATCAGCTCGAATCTAAAAGGTCTACCAGTTTGACTGTACATGTTTTGATTCCAGACTATGAAACCCACGATATGGTATAGGATGTTTCAAGTGTCCGTGAAACTGTCAGTTCCTAGTATGCTCTACAACGATGATGTTCCATGGCGCAGGGCCAATTACAGATCTTAAAGCTGGAGGATAACAGCTTCACTCTGAACTGTCTTCATATCCTACTCATCTGGGTAAGATTCGCCCAAGGTGGCCCCTACATGGATAATGTGTACTATACCATTTTGACAAAGCTCAGACACACAATTTTGTAATAATGTGACCATTTTGTAATGTTCCATGGAATTTTGCTGTTCTTTAGTTTTGCTCCCACTGTATCATTGATCTACGAATGACCATGCCGGATTAGTTGTACCATCTGTGTGTTTCTGTGCAATGTTTTGTATCACCCATGATCATCTGGAACTTTGCTGTGATTCGCCCGTGGCCTTACGGGTCACTATTTTCTGGCTTCTTATCTGGTTCTGCATGGCTTAACATGCAGCTTGTTACAGGAGTGACAGCCTTACAAATCTGAGAGCGTGTTACAGCTTTACTGGTCAACCTGGATCTGCGTGCTGCGTGTTACAGGCTTCTGTTCTGAGAGACTATATAGCGCAACTCCAGTAGAAAGCTTCAGGGCTCCCACGTTTCAAAGTAATTCCATAAGATCGTAGGAGGATTAAGATTAAGATTCCTTTAGAAATATTTTCTATGCTGTTCGTTCCTTTCATATGACTGAATCCTGAAACTTTTTCTTGATTGAGGACATTTTTCATCCAAGCAAAGCTTCATGATAAGTCATTTGTTCATGTGGTGTCCAAATCTCTTCGATCAAAATTCGTACCCTCACTGTGTGCAATATCTCCCCACAAAGAACCCATTAGCAGCACATGTGAAAGCATCTGTTAGCGTTGTCCAGCAACTAGTAGTACGAAGGTAAATACATAACCGGATCAAACACTGAACCAAGAGTACCATATAGGTACGAAATCAGCAAATAGCAGTATCCGGTACATATAACATAAGAAACACAAATATACATATGGTTTATTGGTCCAGAATTAAGACAAAATATGGTTTTCTGTCCACGTGCAAGAACATTACATATATATTACATAACATCTATAAATCCAGGGTTGCAACCAAATACGGTGACGGTGCTGCCTAAATAATCAGGCGCTAGCTGAGCTGGACCGCTCCCTAGAGACAGACCTCGAGTACGAGCTGCGACTATGAGCATAACTTTCCCTCGAACGCCTCTTGCCCGATGACCTGCTGCGCGGTGGTTTGCTTTCTTCCTCAGGTCCTTTCCTCGGAGAACAGCTCCGTGATTCTTCTGATACTGGAGAGCAGCTGTGCAAGTAGCTCCTGCACGGTGACACACTGCGAGAATAGCTGCGCCTTCTGTCCCTTGGAGAACAGCGCCTGCTGTAGTATGGTGAAACAGAACGGTCATAGGAATGTGATCACCTCCTTCTGTACCGGTATGGAGATCTCGAACGGTAGCGATGACCGTGGCGAAGTGTGTATGACCGACGCCTGTCGTAGGGAGAGTATGATCTGCGCCTGTCGTATGGGGAGTATGATCGGCGCCTTCCGTACGGAGAGTTGGACCTGTCAGAAGGAGTGTATGATCTCCTGCCATAAGGTGAGTAGGATCGCCTCCTGTCGTGTCGAGAGTACGATCGCCCTCTGTTATAAGGAGAATAAGACCGCTCCCACTCAGGTGAGTAGCGTGAACTGTAACGGTCTCTCCTTACAGGCGACATGCTCGGGGAATACCTGCGTCCTGGTGTCACCACATAATATAAGTGTGTCAGCTACCCGTGATATACACGATGAAGGGTGCTTACTTTGTAGGCACTATGGAGATAAGCTATTGCGACGAAGATAACATAAGGTGTGTCCATGATTAATGCTATAAAGAGAGTCGAGGGTGGTAATGGAAATAAGGCGTCGAATATAAATCAAGTCACAACAACTTACCACGTGATGTTTTGGTGCCAAGATACCTTCCAGGTGTTGAGTTTCGACCTCGTCTTCTTTTTGCCTGTGGAGAAGGGGAGCAAAATTAGTAGTTGTTTTTTTACATCAAAAGGAAGATCGAATAAATTATTCGGAATCTGAAGTTTACAAATATATGGAAAATAATATAATGTTGGGCGTACAACACTTTGTTTGAGGTAGCATGGTTTCGTTGTTAGGTTGTGTATCTTTGGAATTTGATGCAGGACAGCTGCCAGCATCTACCTGCTGCTGCCAAACAAAATCTTCAAACGAGAAGAGCACTCAAATATTCAGCTACAGGATAATGTGTACATAAGACATCCACACCATATCAAAGGAAAACGGAAAAATATCAGAGAGTAACAGTCTTGTGAGAATACCTTCTCAACAGTAATGACACGTCCTTCAAGCACTGAACGGTCCAGATATTTGATACAGCGTTCTGCCTCCTTAAGAGTGGCCATTGTAACAAATCCAAACCCCCGTGATTCCCTTGTCCATGGATCAAGTACAATACTTGCATCGATCACCTGTGGCGTAACCAGCAAAAAAAAGTAGTGGAATCGTTAGAAATCTTTACATGTGTAGCACTATATCCCTCCGCTAATATATCCGTAAAGCTTACCTCTCCCTCAGTAGAGAAGTGCTTCTCCAGATCTCGATCTGTTATGCGAGATGACAAACCAGTCACATATAGATTGTTCCCAAGGTTTTCAACATCACTTGAATCCACGCTCCTACATATTAGATGTATAGCAAATAATTCCTTATTAAAATTGTAAGAGCCAGAAATGCCTAAAGTACAAAAACCTAGAACAAGGTCACAAAAATATTAGCGATGTTGAGCATAAAGGCCATACCGAGAACGACTCCTATACCTCGAATAGCTACTTAGCCTGCAAGGTTATGGAGAATATAAGCAGGGCTCAGTTCCCTAATTACAACCAATCAATAAAAACAAATAACATATCTGAAATTCAGAAGAAGAAGAAAGTGTGGAATGGCGTTATGCTTACCTTGATCCTCTCGAGTACGACATCTGCAGAACAGACAGATGAATGAATCAATACCCACCGGACGAACTCATATACCCACAAGTAGCATGGAACAAACTTATGTAGCATGCAAATAAATTTTACAGAGGGAGGGTGATCTTTCATGGGCTAATTCCTAGAGATTGCTGGATCGGAGGGATTCGGTCGCGCCGGAGGGAGCGGCGTGAAGCTCTGCTTCTGTGCCATCATGGGCAAATCCATGGTGTAGTCAGAGGCGGGGAATGTCATGAAAGCTGAGATTAAAGGACTATCAAATGGCGATTGGAGGCTTTGCGACGATGAGGAACTTGCTTGGCATGTTAGTGGGGCAACATGACAGGTGAAGTTCAAAGTCCTACCTTTCAGGGTGAAAATCCAAGGTCTGGCCTTAATTGGTTGTGCCTGGCAATGGTCTTGCTGAAGACATTGTTTTGAGAGCGGGACTATCTTCAGGGTGAAAACCCAAGGTCTGGCCTTAATTGGTTGTGCCTGGCACTGTTCTTCTTGAAGGCGTTGCTTTTGAAGAATTGGACATCAGGTGGTGTCTTGGTGGTGGTTGTGCGGCTGCTACAAGGATTGTAACTCTGTAGCGGGACTTTTCTTTTTATTTCTTCTTCTTATTGTCTTTCGGCTGTGTGCATCCGTAATAGTTTTGGTTATTGCGTTGTTGCAGAGGCTGGGTGTAATTTGTATCTCCGCGATATTAATATACACTCTTTATCTAAAAAAATAAATTTTACAGCGTATTGTGGCTGTGTGACATAACATACTATGCAGCGTGGTCTAAGCTGATGACAAAAGTTTCTGTCAGTGCTGTAACAGGTGTGGTTGCATAACATACCATGTCAAATACGGAGTAGCTAAAAGAATCATACAAATATTTAACCCGGCCATAGAAGTTTTTCTCAGTTGACAGTATATTCACGGATCAGTTTGCAGGATCAGCGATACATATTTTTTCGCAACCCTGAATGTATTTTCTGCAGTCTTCCACAGACTTATTTATTTAGAGGAGGTGGGCGCAATCTTATCTGTACAGTATTCCAAATTGTTCATCTTCGATGTTCTTTTGCATATGTTGCCACAACAAATTGTTGCACGTCTGTGAGCCAGACACCTAATTAATAAGCTGCAACCTTATTTCATATTCAGTTCATGGTTAGAATATGTTCCCAGAACAGTTTCCTTCCAAACAATTCAAAGTTCCCGTATAAGTTATGCTTGTGCGGGTTCAGCAATTAGTTAATTACCCATGAACTTGATTTATCGCGAGAACTGTAGTCCAAAATGAATCCACAACGCCAGACCACGAATGGGGGAAAACAACTGCTATACCGTTTAGCTTAATTCATGCCACATAGATCTACTAAGTTTGCAATCCAGATTATGGGATCAATCACCCCTGACCTACGTTTTTCTAATGGCATATATGCGGCTAATGTCTCTATTCGGCTCATGGATCTCTACAATCTGCAGGTTATGAGCTATGTGCAAAACTATCATCAAATCAAACTAGAACAGATTGCCGTATGAACTCGCGACACCATCACATAGGAACGATCCGAGGAAAATACCTTGCGTCGACCCTGCGATCCTGACCGCCGAAACCTCTCGAGTCTCTCGGTCTTTCGCCTCTGCCTCTGTCAGTTTACGACTTGTGACATGGATCGCGCACGCGTGTGTGAAATAAGTAGAGGTGGCCTACCCGAAGGTTCTGGAGGGAGACGGACGTGAAACTCTCTCAAATCCGGTTGAATCGGTTGAGCGCACGCACTGCACGACGCCACCTTCCGTTTCAACACTTGGCACCTCTTCTAGCCATCAGTTTTTCCCTCTCCTCTTCTCCCTTTACTGGTTGTACTTATTTTTTTTACCAACGTCATACTCCCTCCGTTACTGAATGTAAGGCAGTGACGGATGTAGTATGAAATCAGTGGGGGTGCCAAGCTTGATATTAGGCTTATAGACTTCACATTTAGCAAAAAAAGTAATAGTTTTCTGCACGAATATTAAGACATGTGTATTTGGTATACGGTGGATTCATTTTTTTCTAAAAAAATCGGAAGAGAGGAGTCCCTAATAGGCACCAAATGAAAACAATCCCTAAAATCTCTCCGTTCGAGAATGGAACTCATTTTTTGATAGGTTAAATCGTCCATAAATCGCAATAAACCCTATATTTTAGAATTTTTCTCAAAAAACTATACGCCTTACATTCAGAAACGGATGGAATATATATTAGGAGCAAATATGAGCTGACTACAACATTACAACATAAAGTTTTAAAAATAAGCAAATTTATGAAATTTTCAAACTTTATTTTTTCGTAACACAATCTCGTACTTTTCTGAAAACAATCATAGAAAAGCGACGATTATATCAAACCAATGTAAATACCAACGAGGATTCTCCCATTATTTTTAATTCGGTCCGCAATGCCAAATCTACGTGTGTGCACACAACTCTTAAAGTAATCAATCAACATCGGCAAGATTATCAACACCACAATTTCAGGGAAAAGTAACCGAACAGGCTGGTCAACGTAGCCGGGAGCTGAGAGTAAGAATTACCATTGTCGAGTACGTAGCATGCTAGCAGCGGGGTCATATATTGCGAGGACAATCCTCCTCGCGACAGTCATGAGAAAAAACTCCAAAATTGATCTGGCAAAATAAGATATGCGGGACCATATCTAGACTAATTTAATCTTCCAACATCGTCACGTTGGGAAAGAGATCCCGTTGTTAAATGAAATCCCAAAGATTACTTTTTGCAAACGATGTCATCTTTATTGGCAAAGAAGATGCTAACGAAACTCTAACCAATCTATTTTGCGAAACACAGTACAACGTAGACGCTCACATACACGCGCATAAACTCACCCCTATGAACGCACACACGCACACCCTACCACTATTAGCACCTCCGATAGACTGAGCCGGCGGATCGGGTCTTGAGATTGACGAAGTCACCACGGGCGCCTCGCTGTCGACGGGAACGTCGCCTCCCACTGAAGAATATTCCACCTTAAATGAGAAACAGCAGCGTCAAACCTGGAGTTTGAACTCTGGTGGGTTGGGGTACAACCCCCTCTTAACCATCTTGCCACAGGCAAGTTCTCCCTAACCAATCTATTGAAACAATCTAAACACTACTTTTATTATAAACTTCACTCATAGCTCGGGTTCCCTACGACCCTACCTCCCAACGTCGGCAAGGACAGACGGAGGAGAGGAACCGATCTATGGTGGAGGCGGCTAAGTTTTCAGGGGGAGGACCTCTTATGCATATACGGGAGCAATCGCTGATCCCCACTTATCTGGTTGTACTAGTATTGATTTTTCTTTTCAAAGAATAATTAGGAAACACTATATTCGGTGCCACAAGTTAATGAGTTTTCTCCTTTGCTCCTTAAAACTCTATGATTCGCAAGATTTAAGACACCAAAATAATACGATACCATAGGTGACACAAAATATATGGGAACATACAACATAATAAAAATTGTTTGGTTGCACACTACATGTAAACAAATGTATATATTTCTCCGATGATGAACTGTCAGCCGCCGCCGCTAGGGGCACACCAGCCAACAAGTGTACGTGGCTAACTGAATTCTCTGGAATTTTACAGCAACTGTAGCATAACCAGCTCACTCCAAGGGTCTGCCTTCTTAATAACCAAGAGGAGAAGTACCAGACGCAACGACCGATGGCCATCATTGATGATAATGTGAACTCACTTGAAATGTCATGCCCTAATCCAGCTATCGCGTTGTCCACGACAAAGTGGGTGAAGCCATGCGTGTGATGGATGTTAACACATATGGAGTTGTTGATGTGGAGGAGGGACGAGGTGGTCCGGGACTCCTGGTGTGGTGGCAACTCGCAAGAGATGATCGAACTGATATGAACCGGTTTGGGAACCACGGGTTAGACCTGCTGGACCCATAATGGTTTGAACCCATACATGACCATACCTAATTTTTTTCTTTTCACAAAAACGAATTGTGCAGCTGACATGGGTATGCCTATTGGGTACCCTACCGTGAGGGTACCTGGTGCACGTATCGACTAGGCCCAACTATCAGAGCCTACATGAAGCCCATGAAGGGAGGCCCAACAAGATGGAGTATCCTCCAAGCTGGCGAAGCCATAGTCGGTTTAGAGTTTCCTTACTTGTAAATCGAGTCGGTTACGAACACCCGAGACCCAGCCTACTATTTAAGGACTGGGAGGGCCATCGAACCAGACACGTACTTTCAGAGCCACCAAAACCCTAGCGAGATCGACATCTCGCCGGGACCCTTGTAACCATCATATTCACAAAGCAATAACAGACAGGCAGGACGTAGGGGTGTTACCTCCACACGAGGGCCCTGAACCTGGGTAAAATCTTTGCCCTGCTTGTCAGCCGACGATACTTCCAGCTCTACCACGTTCTCTCCCCCATATTCATAACCTAGGGACCTTAACCATGGGTCTTGATGAGTCTACCCCTCGTCAAGTGGCGCCGTCTGTGGGAAAGAATAGCGCTGGACTCGAAGTTTCGCCGGTCCCAACAGCAAACGGCAACTCGCCGATCTCATCTGCAAACGGCAACTCGCCGGCCATGTCAGCAAACAGCAACTCGCCGATCCAGGCGACACACGGCGACTCGCCGATCCACTCGAAAAGCGGCAGCCTGCCCGCTTCACCTGCAAAAAGCGCATCTGCTCTTCCAATGAATTTCAATCCGCACTCGCCGGAGCTTCAGGAGGCGTTTTCCGGCCTTGAATCAGGTTTGAGTTTAACTGTTGGAGCATTCAATTTTTTCGTAAACAATCTTGGCACGCAGGACTCGACAGATCCGCAACAACTGGCGCTGGGCGCACTCGAGGCTCCGTCGACTGCGCTCGCCCCGTCGTCGATTCCTGAAGCCTGCTCGCCCGCAACAACCATGTCGACCGGCGAGATCGACAGGTTCATGATGACGGAACTCCAAGGCGAGGAGGCAGAATCAGCATACCGCACAAGCAACGTCGACTTCAACCTACCACTCGACGAGAGTTTCGACTGCGGGATCTCCCTCGATGACTTCTACGAGCCCGCGATTCATAACGACAGCAACGTCGACTCGGAGATCTTCACCAACACCAACCTCGACTCAGAAATCCATAATGGTTTCGCCAACACCGAGATGAGCATAGGCGATGAGCACATCGACAACGAGATTCGCCTCGAAGATCTACTCGATGAACATACTGGCTCTGACATGAGCCTCGACGGCGACGTCGAGTCCATGACTGGAATCGACAGCACATACACCTGTCCACGGGTCACGCCCCATCAGGTCTACGTGGCCTTCTCCGCAGAATCATCCGCAGACGCAGCCGCTCGCAGGCCTGCACAATTCCCATGCACGGTAACCATGCCGGATGGGGTCACAACCTTGACAATCACGGAGGAGATGGCAGCAAAAGCAGATAAAGTCATAAAGGAGTGCACAATGATGCCACCAAATTCCACCCCAGAGGAGATGTTGACCTTCCAGTACTTCAACTGGCAGGAGTCAATTCGACTGCAAAACTACCGAGCGACGCTCGAAGAGCGCAAAAGGCAAGCCAGCCTCTCGAGTGCCCGAAGAAGGGAGCAATCCCTCGGGTCCACAATGCAACCAACCCCACGACCTAGGTCGCGGTTGGCAAGCCTTCCAGAACATGAAAGGGTAGCAATCACCCGTAACCTGTCGTTCATGACAGAGGACGCTAACGGAATCCCAGTGCCCAAAACTGCTGCGGGTGCATTATTCTCCGTAGGTGCTTACCTCAAGGCAATGCAACCTCCGGCGAATGACCCTAACGCAGCCCTGCATCGCCAACAACTCAAATCGCTAGCTCTAGCGGCACAGGCTATACAGCCAGAAGACAAAACTCCAGCAAGGAATCGCGATCGCGACATAGTCGACTCACGACACGCAGCACATCATCGCAGTGGTCGCAGCCACCACTCGGATGAAGGAAGGAGAAGCACGCGCCGGCACAGGTCCAGCAGAAGCAGATCTCGAAGATCCTATAGCAGCGATTCATACTCTGATCGAACCAGAGCCATGCGGAGCATTGTGCTTCACTCGACGCATCCGTGGACGCGGATGCCCAAAGGTTCAAGTTGACAGGCGAACAACCCAAGTACAACGGTCGCCAAGAACCTTCCGGGTGGCTAGAAGATTACAGACTCGCCGTGGCATGCCAGCGTGGCACGAACACCACGGCGATGCAGTACATACGACTCATGCTCGAAGGAACTGCCCGCGACTGGCTCAAGGCGCTCCCTCCATCATCATACGACTCGTGGGACGATTTCCGCAGAGACTTCATCAAAAACTTCGAGCCTCTATGTGAGCGCCCGAAGACATTCGAAGAATTAAGGGCATGCACTCAACGATCAGACGAGTCGTTGAGATCATACATACGGCGGTGGACCGAAATACGCAATTCGGTTGGCAAAGTGTCAGAAGACAGGGCCATGGATGCCTTCATACAAGGTCTCGCCAGGAAGGACTTCAAAGAGGCACTGGTCGTGAAAAGCCAACCTCCCTGGCTGACCTCATCAAAGTTGCGACTGAGTGGGCAGATGGAGAGGATTCTGTACGCAGATCCCGTGCTTCCCCACCACGCGACAACTACGAAAGCGGCAGTCGAGGCCGCAGAGATTCATACAGAGAAGATCGCAGGCGCAAACGTTCCAAACGTCCTTACGACGATAACAGACCCGAGTTCATGGCGGCTGGATACACACAACCCCGGGAGGACCAAGATAGAAGCAATCGACGCTCGGATGATCGACGGGACAGTCGAGATCGCGAGCAGCGGAGCGACAGCTACAAAAGGCAAGAATGGCGCAAACGCAGCGACGCAAAACCCGAGCGGTCATTCGAGGAAAAGATGGACGACTGGTGCAGATTCCACCTCTTCAAGGGGGACGACGGAAAACTACGCTCCAATCACACCCTAAGGAACTGCAGGGAATTCGACCAAATGGCGACTGACTACATGATACGACTCAAAGGTACGGCCCAGCACCTGCTCAGCCCACGCCTGCACCCGCACCACAGCCGAACGCTGTGCCCGCTCTCATGGCGCCACAGCCGCCACCGCAACCACCACCACAGCCTGCTCCAGGCGCAAACCTCGCAGGTGCCATACAACCCGTACTACGGGCGGAAGATGATCAATATCCACAGCCCCACGGGCAGATGTACATGATACAAAAGGGTCGCCCCTCCAACAGGCAGCAAAAGCTAATCACTCGACAGGTGAACATGGCTGTCATGGCACCTCCTGCCGTGCCCGAATTTCTGAAGGGATCGGAAACCATCATAAGCTTCAGTCGAGAGGATCATCCCCCAGCTGTAGTTCGACCAGGGCACGCGGCTCTGGTACTCGACGCGCAAATAGGAGGCTACGCCATGACCAAGGTCTTCATGGATGGAGGCAGCGGCATAAACATCATCTTCGCGGACACGCTCCGCAAAATGAACAGGTCAGTCGAAAACCTCCCAAAATCTTCAAATACCTTCCACGGTATCGTTCCTGGCAAAGCAATTAGCCCAGAAGGCACCATACAACTCGACGTTACGTTCGGGGACAAAAGCCACTTCAGGACAGAGTCGATTGAGTTCGAGGTCGTCGACTGGAAATCACAATACCATGCTATTCTTGGTCGCCCGACGTTTGCTCGATTCATGGCGGTGCCACACTACGCGTACCTCACGCTGAAGATGCCAGGACCAAAGGGAGTCATCACTGTCCGTGGAAACTTTCAAAGGTCCGATGCTTGCGACCGCGAGTTCAGCAAAATCTCCGAGATGTTCGGGGTGGAAGAATCACTCGCCGACTGGCGATTTCCAACGACCGCACACTCCTTCCGGAGCATAAGAAGTTGGCAGTCGACAGATCCTTCAATGCTACAAATGACACAAGGTCGCATCAGGTGCACCCGACCGATCCGTCCAAGACAGTCAACGTATCTTCGAGCCTGCCTATCGCATAGGAAGGCGCGCTCGTCGAATTCCTCCGTGAGAACTGGGAAATATTTGCGTGGTGTCCAGCCGACATGCCAGGTATTCCCAGGGAATTCGCCGAGCACTCTCTCCAATTGTTTCCAGATGCAAAGCCAGTCAAGCAAACGATGCGTCGAATCTCCGGCCCAAAGCGAACCGCAGTCGAATCTGAAGTCGACCGGTTACTCGCAGCAGGATTCATTAGGGAAATCAAGAAATCACAATGGGTGGCCAACCCCGTACTCGTAGAGAAGAAGCATACAGACATCCTTCGGATGTGCGTGGACTTCACAGCGCTGAACAAGTGCTGTCCAAAGGATCACTTCCCGCTACCCCGAATCGACCAGATCGTCGACTCCACCGCCGGATGCGCACGACTCTCCTTTCTGGATGCTTACTCAGGTTATCACCAGATAAGGATGAAGCAAGAAGACGAAGAAAAAACGGCGTTCATAACCCCACTCGGGGTCTACTGCTACACAACTATGCCCTTTGGGCTCAAAAACGCGGGTGCAACATACCAGCGCATGATGCAGGACTGCCTCAAAAAGCAAATCGGACGCAACGTCCAGGTCTACGTGGATGACATTGTCATTACCACAAGGGAAGAACACACACTACTCGACGATTTGAGGGAGACGTTCGCAAACCTCAAACGCTTCCATATCAAGCTCAATCCTAAGAAGTGCACGTTCGGCGTTCCAGCCGGGCAGCTCCTAGGGTACCTAGTCTCTGCCCGTGGAATCGAAGCAGACCCGGAGAAAATACAGGCCATCCTCACAATGCAAAGGCCTTCAAAGCTTCACGATGTGCAGAAACTAGCAGGACGAGTAGCAGCGCTCAGTCGATTCATCAGCAAACTGGGTGAAAAGGCTCTACCATTCTATCGACTGATGAAGAAGGCGGACAAGTTCGAGTGGACGCCAGAAGCTGAAGCAGCCTTCACAGATCTCAAGCGGATCCTCACAAGCCCTCCGATCCTCGTCGCACCTAAGGAACGGGAACCACTCTACCTGTATGTCTCGGCTACAAACAGGGTGGTGAGCACCGTACTGGTAGTCGAACGCATGGAGGAGGGGCACATCCAAAGCATACAACGTCCAGTCTACTACCTGAGCGAGGTTCTCTCCATATCAAAACAGCGGTACCCGCACTATCAAAAGCTGGCATACGCTGTATTCATGTCCTCAAGGAAGTTGACACACTACTTCACCGAGCACCCGATCACCGTGGTAAGTAACTCAGCAATCGGTGATATCCTCACAAACCCCAATGCAACGGGTCGAGTCGCAAAATGGCTCATCGAGCTGGCTCCAAGAGACATCAAGTACGAGCACCCGAAGGCTATCAAAGCACAAGTCCTACCCGACTTCACAACCGAGTGGATAGAGGCCCAATTACCTGGAGCACCAGACGTGTCCAATTCCTGGACCATGTACTTCGATGGGTCCAAGAAACACGAAGGCGCAGGCGTCATCCTCATATCACCAAAAGGGGACAAGCTACGTTATGTTTTGCAGATGGGATTCAAACTACCCTCCAATAACGAGGCTGAATACGAGGCTCTGATCCATGGCATGCGGATGGCAAAAGCACTTGGGTGCACTCGATTGATGATCTACGGCGACTCCAATCTCGTGGTGCAGCAAACAATGAAGGCCTGCGACGCAATCGCGGACAACATGATCGCTTATCGCGACCTGTACAACACACTGGAGGGCAGCTTCGATGGCTGTGAGTTGAGGCACATAGGAAGGGAAAGTAACGAAGAAGCAGACATGCTAGCCAATCTTGGCTCAACTGGCGCACAAATTCCACCTGGTGTCTTCCTCGAGCGCATCGAACACAGATCTATCAAGGAGAAACGAGAGCCTCCTCCGTCGACTACGCCAGCCAAAAGCAAAGCGCCTAGCACAGAGGACCCCCCAGTCGAGGTACTCCTCATTGAGCCAACTTGGACTCAACCTTTTCTGGCTTACATACTCCGCGGCGAGCTACCAGATGACATAACCGAGTCCCGGCGCGTGACTCGAAGGTCAAAAGCATACACCGTCATTAACGGCGAGCTATACAAGCGCAGCATATCAGGTATGTTCCAAAGATGCATCGCATTCGAAGATGGTCAAGCCATACTTCGAGACATTCATGCAGGCACCTGTGGGCACCACGCCAGCAGTCGATCACTCGTAGCCAAAGCCTTTCGAGCAGGGTTTTACTGGCCTACAGCACTCAAGGACGCGGAGGACATAGTCAAAAGGTGCGTCGGCTGCCAGAAATTCGCAACAAAGCCGCACGCACCCGCATCGGCGTTGAAGACCATACCGTTGGCCTGGCCTTTCGCCCAATGGGGGCTCGATATGGTTGGGCCACTCAAAAAGTCATCGCATGGCGGGCATACTCACCTACTGGTGGCAGTCGACAAGTTCACAAAGTGGATCGAGGCGGTCCCCATCACAAACTCGACTGCTACTACGGCGGTCAACTTCATAAAGAGCATCATATACCGATTCGGTGTCCCAAGCAGTATCATCACTGATAATGGCACAAACTTCACGGCTGAGGAATTCAAAACTTTTTGCAAAGAGCAAGACATTACGCTCAACTACGCATCCGTGGCACATCCACAATCCAATGGCCAAGTCGAAAAGGCCAACGGACTTGTGACGAGTGGGATCAAGAAGCGCCTCCTGGTGCCACTCAAAAGAGCTGCGGGTGCTTGGGTCGAAGAACTACCATCTGTGCTATGGAGCCTACGCACAACTCCCAACACTTCTACGCAGTTCACCCCATTCTTCATGGTCTACGGTGCAGAGGCAATTCTGCCATCAGATGTAAGGTTCAATGCGCCACGAGTTGAAGCATACAATGAAGAAGACGCGGAAGAAGCACTCGAAGACGCAGTCGACTTGCTCGATGAGGCGCGCGACACGGCCTTGGCCCGCACAGCTGTTTACCAGCAGGACCTTCGCAACTACCACAGCCGTCGACTGCGCACCAGGTCCTTCGTCGTTGGCGACCTGGTTCTTCGACTGAAGCAAAAGAAGGTGCACAAGCTCGCTTCCCCATGGGAGGGTCCCTTCATCATCACGGAGGTCCTTGGTGGAGGCGCATATCGACTGAAGAACGCGAAGACAGGAGAACTTTCTCATAATCCCTGGAACGTTGCGCACCTGCGCCGTTTCTACGCATAAAGTGCTCACAGTCATACAATGTAATAGGCTATATGTCGGATGGCTGCAGGTTTCAGACGCGCTCTTTTCCTTACCAGGGTACCTAAGGGGACTGGAAGGTTTTTAATGAGGCGGCCTGCAGCCTAACATTCAAAAGAGGAATAAAATCAATGTTCCTTCGACTTCTTTGTGGTTACTACCCGCATAATTCATACCTTAACCGCACCCGAAACCCTCGGGGGCTGTGTTATCGATCAAATGAGCTCTCGCTCTTGCAGAAACACAATGCCTTAGCCGCACCCGAATGCTCGGGGGCTGCGTAACAAGGATCCAACGAAGACAACAAAAACTATGCAGTCGCACTCGAATACTCGGGGGCTGCACAGTTGTTGCTTCACAATCAACACATACCTCATAAACCCCACTCAAATGGCTCGGGGGCTGGGCAAAAAATCAAGATATACAATCAAATATTCATCTACAAAGAGTCGAAATTGCACTCGCAATCTACTCTACTCCTCGGGCTCCTCCTTTATGGGCAGCTCCGGGCCACAAAGCTGGGCGTGAGTGCGCTCAATCAGCGTCTCGCAGCACTAATGGTGTCGTCCAGATCTCCCTGGTCCAGGGTCACTCCGGTTGCGGGTGGCCGCAACACCAAAGTTGGTCTTCGACTACGCACATACGCCATTGCAGCGTTGGCTCCAATCACAAGTCTCTGAGACAGCAACTCTCGAATGGGATTTGTTTGACGGAAGATGTTCAACAAAGCACGGATCCCTTGTGGTTGTGGCCCCGCAGGAAAAAGAGTCTCGTTCAGGCGAATAAACGCCGCCCGGCATAACTCCAGCAGTTCTGCACTTCGCCAGGCGCGATCCTTCAAGGTGGCGAGTATGCGGGCATGGTACCTATGAAGCCAAAAGTGTTGACGCCCAGTCGTGGGGTGGTCAACTGCACTCTCCAAACGCTCTTCAACGCGAGCCTCTTCCGCTTGGAAATTGTCAACAAAGCCTGCAAAATATACAAGTTAGAATAGCCACACGAATGTAAACAAGGCAAAGATCATACTCACATTCGAGTTGCCTGTTCACAAGCTCCATTTCGCCAAGCACATAATCCTCGCGTTGGGTGGACAGCGCGGGTCTCGCCCTCAATCGATTCAGCTCAGCCTGGGCGTCCTTCAGATCTTGCTCCATTCTCACAAATTTGGCCTTCATAAACTCCATCACCTTGGCATCATTTACCACCTGACCCTGGGATCGGGTGGTGATTGGAGCCTGCGAGGAACTAGTCGCAGTAGCAGGTTCTCGTGACTGTTCAAAGAGCATAATCACAAACACAAAGTTTGTGTCAGAAGCAAAAACTCAGGTCATAAGCATACAACTCCTCGAGTGTAAGACATTAGCAAAAGACTATTTGCATAAACAAGGTAGCACAAACAAAGCGCAGACTCGCGCAGTTCAGAAGGTATCATTACAAGGCATAAAAAAACAAAAGGGTACAGCTACCCTAAACCTAAGAATTCGATTTCCTAAGCAGACGAGTGGCAGTCTCGACTGCCCGGCGCTCCATGGTGGTCATAAAAACCTCGGCCAGTCGCGCGGCGGCTCCGCTCACCCCCTTCAGAGAAATGGGCTTCCCATCTGGCTTCCGAGGGAACGCAGACAGTGCTGCCTCGTAGTCGCAATCTATCCCATGTCCCATAAGAAGCTTGATGGTGGACTCGGATCCGCGTACCGTGTTGGCGCGAGCAAAATCCGCCATGGTGGACGTCCCGGGGCCAAACACGTCGGCGAAGTCGTCCGCCGTCGACGGCACTACGCCAGTCGGGAACACCACCTTGTATACAGCGCCAAGTGTACTCGCCGATTTGGCGAGTGCGTCCTTCGCTGGGTGCATACGGCGCCTAGGCCGCCCACAACCTGGTCCAGCGGAAGATCACCACTCGACGCATCTGCAGAGGCCGGTGCGCCAACAGCTTCTACACAAGTCACAAAAGGGCAAAAGTCATTTCATGGCACTCTACAGCTGCGTCGTAATATCAAAAGGAGAAAGAGAATACTCACCTCCCATGGCCTGCGCAAGTACCACGAGCTGGTCTGCATACCCTCGCTCGCGTGTGGCGGCTGAGTTCATGGCGGCGTCTAGCTCTTTCTTCGACTCTTCGCGCTGCGCCGCGAGTGTATCCTCCAGCTCCTTCTTCTCGCCTGGTTCGCCCAATCGCATACATACTCGACAGAGTCAGGCATTGCAAAAAAGAAATTCAGCAAGCAAAGGCAAAAAGGAGAACTCACGACAGAGCCGCTCTAGCTCGGCGCGCATGGTGTCCCTCTCCTGCTCCACCTGGACATAAGCCTTGGCGGAATCTGCCAAGGTGTGGTAGAAGGGCTGCGAGCACACGAATTCAGCAAAAATTCAAACTCTCACAGACCTACAACTAAAGGGTCAAGCAAAAAGCTACTTACGTGGTTCATCCACGGCTCAGGAGCCGCGACTGATGTCCCGACATCTGGAGTTGCCGCCTTGGCTGTCTCAACGACAGCATCAGTGGCCATTGGCTGGGCAGCCTCGTTTCCAGTCGGTGCATAATTCGAGTGCTCCAGGGTTGGAACATTCTCGACTGGAGGAGTCCCAGGCTGATTGTTTTCAGCGCTGTGGTAACACAACAAAGCAAAAAGACGGTCAGCACAAATATGTGACAGCACAAAATTCTCATATCATACTCAACAATCACACACCTGTGTTCCTCATCCTCCTCATCTTCGGAGTCGCCAAAAATTGGGCCTCCAAAAGCTGGGGTACCACTCGACTGAAGAGGAAGAGTTGAGCTCGTTGAGCACGCACGCAAAGGAGCGGCTTGGAAAACAGGTGGTGAGCCTGATTCCTCGTCATCCTCCAAGCCCTGCCCCCTCGCGGGTGAACTCACAGCAGAAGGCGCCTTCTTGGCCAGTCGACGCCGCTTCGGTGGCGCGGTATCGACTTCTTGGTCAGCGGTGGCCTTGTCTTCAGATTGGACCTCTTCTGCTGCTTCCTCCTCGACCTCCTCCACATGTGAAGTGGTGGCAGAAGGGATGGGCGACTGATCCCCTTTCGGGTCCACCACCTGTACCTGAGTTTCTTCAGTCTCGCCATTTTCAGGCAGAGGAGGAAGGGAGGCAGCAGTCGAGTGACCCTGCATAGCATACATCACAAATTGCAAAGTCAGAATCAAAAATCGCATATCGCAGAACATACGAGTGGCAAACTCTTCATTGCAAGCAGGCTATAACACATACATACCTCAAGCAAAGGGTTCTCCAACCCATATGGTTTAACAGGGCAGTCGACGTTGCAAGTGTCGGCTGCCGTCAGATTGGTGATGTGCCGCACATACGTCAGCAGCTCACTCCTTGACAGCTCCTCTGGGTTCATTCGGGTGATGTCACCCGCGCCTTCATACTCCCACATCGGGTGCGCTCGGGCACGGATGGGCCACACCCGTCTCTTCACAAAGGTGGCGATTAGGTGGATGCCTGTGACCTTGTCCAGCATGCCTCCGATCCGAGCCAGCAAAGGGCTTGCCTCCTCCATTTCTTCGGCTGAGAGCTGGTGGTCCCACGCCTTGGTCTTGGCAAAAGCTGCGGTCGAGAAGGCGGCGATTCCGTCTTGCTCGACAGTCGCATAAAACCACCCCTTCCTCCAGCCTTGGGCGGAGTCGACGGTCTTCAGGCGGAAGTAGCGGGTGTCGCTGCGCACCTGAATTCCACAGCCGCCAACGGGGTAGGTGCGGCCACCTCCTCTGTTCGGCCGCACCATAAAGATGGCTTTCCATAGCGCCCAGCTGGGGGTGACGCCGAGGAAGCACTCGCACAGCGTGATGAAACACGCAATATGCATAACACCGTTCGGGGTGAGATCATGGATCTGCACCCCGTAAGCAAAAAGAAGACCACGCACAAAGTCGTGGAGGGGAAGCGAGAAGCCCCTGGACGCAAACTCCGCAAAACATACACGCTCGTTGGCGCGTGGTTCGGGGAATACCTCCTTGGGCGACGGTGCGCGGACGGCGAGCTGTTCCGCGGGTGGCAGATACCCTTGCTCGCGGAGCTTGAGCAAATGGGCGTCCTTGATGGTGGACCTTGCCCAATCCCCGCTGCCCTTCTTCAGTGTGGCGGCGTCCGCAGATGTACCCGCCACGGTCTTCTTGCCCTTGGCCGCATCGGTCGCGGCGGCGGCGGCAGCACCACGCTTCGCACCTCCACCTTTCGCCATTGCTACAGTGGAGGGTGTGTGGGGCAAAGAACTTGGGCGCAGAGCAATGGAGGGGCAGCGCGAGGAAGGAGACGAGGGGCGGCGCAGGGAGCAAATGGCAAGTAAAAAACTCTGCCAGCGCCGTCCCCACTATTTACCACAGAGCGCAAAAACGATCGCAGCCGTTAAAACAAATGCATACGCTCCGCGCGAAATCTGGCCATACACGTGGCAGCCACGGAGAGCAAGCGTCGCCGGCCACTCCGCCCACTACGCACGAGAATCCAGGAAACCATCATCACGTCCCGTGAAAATCGCGCCAGAACGGTCAAATCAAGTCCACGCGGCGTCATCCCTGGTCAGCTCTGCAGAAACGGGCCCACAAAACAGGGTCACGTCTTATCAAGCCTTACCAAGCACGCCACCGCTTGTCAGAGATGGCAGTCGCAAAAATGCGTCATTGCTGACGTTATTCATACTGCACAAATGGCATAAATGTCACTCGACGACATCTTAGGGTGGCTTCTCACAGGAATTTCGATTGGTTCTCGAGCAAAGGTCATACATGTCAGTCGAAAGAATTTCGACTGCAACATCATACTCCCATCGGGAGCATATCAAAAAATTTCTTTGACTAATATGTGCAGGGTAAAAAGATTTTGAGATTATCCTCCATTGCAAGCAATAAAGCACAATCTCGGGGGCTACTCCCATCGGGAGCGCTGTCGCGCACCCGATAGAATTATGGCAAAGTATCAGTCGACAAATCATTCGACTCAGTTCATAAGCAAAATCATACTCGAAATATTCCCGAGTTGATCCGACGATCCTTGGATGCTGCATGCATAGTGCAAAGGTAAGACCCGCCGATCAGTCGAGCTGGGCTAAGGACCGCCCCAGCAGCGTTATCCTTAAGTGTTCCGTGTCAGCAGACATGATGAATAATCCCCGACGGACGCGTTGGGTAGATTCAAAATTATACTGCAGTTCGATTCAGTAAGACCTCAACGGCCGTTTCGAGTCTGTCCAGTCTGTTCCAGATTCGTGTCCGGGGACTCGAGTTTGATTGAAAGCTAGTATGGTTTTGCCACAAATGGTAGTTAACTGGCCCCGATCCGTCGTGTGTGCCGGGCCTGCTAAGCTAATATCCCTTGATTATCATAAGCAAAAATCATAGTCGATGAAACATCGACATAGCCAACATGTGCTATCTCATACAGAAATTTCAAATCATATGACATAAACGCAAAAGGAAATAACGTGCATGATGTATGAGTCCATGCCCGACTCTTCGAATCAGACAAGTACTCGGGGGCTACTGACATGGGTATGCCTATTGGGTACCCTACCGTGAGGGTACCCGGTGCACGTATCGACTAGGCCCAACTATCAGAGCCTACATGAAGCCCATGAAGGGAGGCCCAACAAGATGGAGTATCCTCCAAGCTGGCGAAGCCATAGTCGGTTTAGAGTTTCTTTACTTGTAAATCGAGTCGGTTACGAACACCCGAGACCCAGCCTACTATTTAAGGACTGGGAGGGCCATCGAACCAGGACACGTACTTTCAGAGCCACCAAAACCCTAGCGAGATCGACATCTCGCCGGGACCCTTGTAACCATCATATTCACAAAGCAATAACAGACAGGCAGGACGTAGGGGTGTTACCTCCACACGAGGGCCCTGAACCTGGGTAAAATCTTTGCCCTGCTTGTCAGCCGACGATACTTCCAGCTCTACCACGTTCTCTCCCCCATATTCATAACCTAGGGACCTTAACCATGGGTCTTGATGAGTCTACCCCTCGTCAGCAGCCTATTAGCACCTGAACCAAAGAACCCCATATGCCAAACCAAACAATACACCCGGTTAAGCAAAACCCATCCCTGGATTTAGGTGTGACGTACCCGAAATCTCTCGAATTGATGTCGTGTCGTGGTGCCATGCTACTAGCCTTGGAGAAGAGCTATTAGAAGGTTGAGACTGAAACTGACTGTAAGAACATTTTGACGCCGTGGGAGTCTAAGCACGACGATCAGACGATGGATGTCATATCTCATGTGAGATAAAACTATTAGCTCGGGTGTAGGCTTCTTTTATGTTAGTCGTAGTGCAAATACGACAGGACATCGGCCCGCCAAAGAAGCTCTAAATTCAGAGTCTGGATTAAAGCATATTCCCTGATCTTATGGTTGAGATTATGCAATGAGAACGTTTTCGCCTAATGTATAAAGCTGAAAGTTGCAAGTTGTTGTGAAAGATCTTCTCTCGTATCATAACATTTTCTTTCGACGCAACAGAAAAACTATGAGTTCCGACATAATTTTATCATGCATAAAGAAGAAACAACCATTTTCCACGATCATTATATTGAGATCACTACATTTATTTTCGCAAAGAAGATCACTACATTTATGACATGTTGCGTACTCCCTCCGTCCTAATTTGTAAGGCTCAATTAGCAAATCTCTTGACCCAAGATGCTATCTTATTGGGGCTAAAACATTGCATGCATTGGTGGATAGAGCCAACCAACCAATAATTGAGAGACATTTAGTGTAATTGTGCCTAGGAGGTGGAAGAGTTTTGGGACAAATGGTTTTTTAGATTGTGCCCTACAAACTAGGACGGAGTGAGTATTTCTGAACAAAGTATATTAGTTGAAGACCGTGTATCTATAAACTATGAAGATATGTATTTGTACGGATAGAATGTACTCCCTCCGTTCCGAATTAGACGACTTCTATTTGTCCAAACGTGGATGTACCTAGACATGTTACATGTACATATACATTCACATTTGAACAAATGTAAGCCATCTAATTTGAAACAGAGGGAGTAGTATCTCGAATAGAATATTTCTTTCAGATGCATCATCAACGGAATACTGGCTTTTAACCATTTTATATGCTCTTTGATTGATGGTACTAGGATTATTAGTGTGTAATCAACCCCAGGTTTTTGGGTGTTTATTGCTTCGTCACCTGAGTCTGAACACGCAATGTAAGTTAGCGTGAGGTCGTCGGTCGTTCGCAACACCGGCCCGGTCGGACCAGCCCAGCCAGCTACACCACCACACACCAAATCCAAACTGGCGGTTGGATCCAGCGATCCAGCCACCTCACCGCAGCACTTCATTGTTCCAATTGCTCCCCACCCCGACCGCAGAGCTCGCCGGAGATCTCACTAGCACACGGCCGCGAGCCCACCACGCCCGCGGCCATGTCCGGCTCCACGCTCATGGATCTCATCACATCGGATCCGTCGCCCCCCTCGGCCGCCGGGGCGTCGTCGCAGCAGCCTTCTTCGGCCGCCGGCGGCTCCGCGGGGAGGTCCGCGCCGGCTCCGGCTCCGGCGCCCGCGCCGGCGGATCGCAAGTCGAAGAGGGCGACCCTGATGCAGATCCAGAGCGACACCATCTCAGCTGCCAAGGCGTTCAACCCGCCAAGGCCCTCCCCCAGCGCAACAGGAAGAAGAAGGCTCGTTTTCTCCTACACCGCCCCGCCCCTCATTTCTTCCACCCTCTCTGTACCCTGTTTCCAGTCTCACGCTGCATTGCCTGTTTCTCCTGCAGCCCGTATCGTACTCGCAGCTGGCGCGGAGCATCCACGAGCTTGCAGCGACGTGCGACCAGGTTCGTTATGCTGCTTCGGTTGGTTGGAATTGCGTCATGTGAGCTTGGATCTGTTGGCTTTAGCTGCTCTCTCGTGCCATACCTTTCACAGAAAAAATCCCAGAGGCAGCTCGTGAACAGTGTGTTCCCCAAGCTCGCGGTGTACAATTCTGTCGATCCTTCGGTGGCCCCATCTCTTCTCATGGTAAGTATGACATCTTCTGCCACTAATGCTCTCTCTATGCTTCCATATTTCTGTATAGACATCCATTTTAATCCGTACAAATGGAAATGAGGCTGTTGGAGCTAAATCACTTAGCTCCCTTCCAACAAGGTTGTGCTTCACACACACTAACACATATGCATATATGATAGACCACATATATGCTCTATATATCATACATATGCTTGAGGCTTGGAATGTTCTAGAGTAAGATATTTAGGAGTAGTATGAAATATCTAGAGTTTGTAGAGTATTCTAGAAGTATGGTGTAGGGTTTGGATTGTGCCACATGGCAACAATCTTAAGAGTCATGTACAAGTATAAATATGGGCACCACCCCTCCCATGTAAGCTAGGAAAGCTTGTAAGCCAAGATGTAGCCTCAAGCATATGTATGATATATAGAGCATATATGTGGTCTATCATATATGCATATGTGTTAGTGTGTGTGAAGCACAACCTTGTTGGAAGGGAGCTAAGTGATTTAGCTCCAACAGAGGCCACTCCAGAAAATTCAGCTATGCTGCTTAGATATGTGTTCTATGTTGTAACTTATATTACGCATATATCATAGTCTAGCCTAACATAGCTACCTTTTATCTTACATCGAGTTTATTTCTGTATTTACAGCTCCACCAGCAATGTGAGGACAAAAATGTTCTGCGCTACGTATACTATTATCTCGCACGAATTTTGTCAGATAATGGATCCCAGGGTTCAAGTGCTTCTGGTGGCATACCCACACCAAATTGGGATGCTCTTGCGGACATTGATGTTGTCGGAGGAGTGACTCGAGCAGATGTCGTGCCCAGAATAGTTAATCAGCTTTCAGCAGAATCCACCAGCGATGATGTTGAGTGTAGGCTTCTATACTATGACCTCAGTGTACATCTGATCATATTATGCAAAATTTGTGTTCTAATACAACTTTTAGCCAGATTGGAACACCTAAATATTTTCGTTGCTGCTGTTCCCTGTTTGCATCAAAATCAGTCATGCTTATTTTTCTCAAAACCTTAATCATATGACCCCACCTCTTTGGAAACTGATCTCCTCTTGAAAGGTATTTTTGCCGAGGCATATTGATAATTATTTTCTTGCAATCATCATGTCCTTACTAAAAATGACACCATATGACCAAGCACGTTTCTGTAATGTCTTAGTTTTTTGCGTGGTCTGAAATGTCTTAGTTGAAAGGTGAAACTAGGCATGCTGACAGCTGATCATCTTCTTTATGAACAAATTAGCATTTTAATCATCTTCGTCTCAGGGTCCGTGAAAAACAAGAAACTTTTATGTTAACCAAATGTCTTCAATATCTTGCCTTCTCATTTCAAGTTGTGTAGCATGATTCTTCACTATGCTCAATTAATAATTACGGATGCTGGTATTTGAAGTTCATGCGCGGAGACTTGCGGCTCTGAAGGCCCTAACGTCCTCTTCCACAAGCAGTTCTGAGATGTTAGAAAAGCTCAGTGAGATTGTATTTGGCATTTTGGAAAAGGTTCGCTACCCTCAACCGTCAAGCTTGTACTACTTTGAGCTCCTTTCCAGTGTCCCTGGTTTCTGTCTAGAAAATTTACAGTGTTCTGTTGATGATATATTCTGGATTCATCCAGGTTGCAGATACTAAACAGAAACGAAAGAAAGGTATATTTACCAAGCAAGGTGGTGATAAGGAGGTACTATACGGATACAAGAGTGTGCATTTGATTTATACACTACAAAGTACTTTTTGTGTGGGTATAACACTCAGTAAGACATATTGTATACCAATTGCACACCTTTCTAATAACGATCATTAAAACTTAGAATTACAGTTATTGCTACATTATACCTCATCTGACAGCTTTTCTACCTTCTATAAGTATATAACAACGAAAATGATGACTGGAATTCAGTTTGTTTAGACTTTCATTTATTATGTCTATGATTTATCCTTATAGTTTTTTCTATTTTTAATTATCTTCACAGTCTATTTTACGGAGTAACTTGCAATACGCTTCTCTAAGTGCTCTGAGAAGACTACCACTTGATCTTGGTAATCCAGCATTTCTGCACCGAGCTGTCCAAGGGTGAGTATAACCCTATTGTCTCTAGAAAGCTAAATAGGGTTGTTTTCCATTTTGTAATTTGTTTCGCACCTATGTTTATTTCACCAATTCACAAGGGTTGTTACATCACATGTAAACAAATATATTTGTTGATTTGGAGCAGGTTTGTTTCTATGGTTGCAATAGTACCTCTTTGTGCGAAACATAGAATAATGTATGGCCCATGTAGTTGCTGAATTTTATCTATTTCTTGTATTCTGTTCAATTTCTCTATAGATCTGTTATCTTTTTAACATTTGTGCCAAAATGAACAGTCACCTCTGTCTTAGTGAAACTGTCTTTTTCTGCAATGAATGTGTACATATGTGATACTACTGCTGCGTCATTTACCAATAGTAGGGAATAGGAACATGTTGCTGCATAACTGTCATTGTTCTCATCTGGCTTGATACAACTGCAGGATTGAATTTTCTGACCCAGTTGCAGTAAGGCATGCCTTGTCAATAATCTCGGAAATTGCTGTTAGAGATCCATACTCTGTTGCAATGGCGTTGGGTTAGTTTTTGCTGCTATTTATCTTTCAGAATTTCCATTTTTTGTTCTGTTAAGTGGAGCTTAGTATGATGTATAATGACATTGATCTCTTATGTTCTAGAAACTAGGCAATACTAGAAATGTCAAAATGTGAATTCCAGATAATATTTGCACATTTTTTTAGTTTAACATATCTGGCTCCATGATATTTCTGTAGTTTCTCACCCTCATGTATGACTTGATGTTTTGCAGGAAAAAATGCACAGCCTGGTGGTATGTTTCTTATCCTTATCTTTTTTAGTCCAGTTTCCCATTCCACCCAAAGAGCATTACCTGTCTTTGTCTATAAACGCTTGCTTCCTGTTTTGTCAACGTCAATGATGTGGGGATTTTCTTCTTTCCACTTTGATGCACTCATTCGATTGTGTGTTTTGTCAAATTGAATCAGGAGCTCTTCAGGACATTCTTCATCTGCATGATGTTCTTGCAAGAGTGTACCTTGCAAAGTTGTGCCATTCAATATCTAGGGCGCGTGTATTGGATGGTAAGTGCAATTTGTTTCTGTGTCTGTGCATGAATCAAGACGAGCACTTGCTCTTCCAGAGTGGATGCATTGAATTGTGGTTCTGACCAAATATAATTTACACAGAGAGGCCTGACATAAAGTCACAGTACAGTTCTCTCCTTTATCAACTTCTTTTGGATCCAAGTGACAGAGTCTGTTTTGAGGCTATACTCTGTGTTCTGGGAAAAGTTGACAACACAGAAAGGTGGCAGTGATGTTCATCGAATTATCCTTATATTTATTGTGCTTCTGTACCTCAGATGGACTTGTATGTTGTGTTGTTAATTATTAATTATCATGTCTTGCAGCACTGAGGACAGAGCTGGTGGATGGATTCGGTTAACTAGAGAAATTCTCAAATTGCCTGAGGCCCCTTCTGTAGCATCAAAGGGTGTTCTGTCAAAAGCCAGTGAAAAATCTTCTAAAGCAAGGCGTCCTCAGCCCCTCATCAAACTTGTAATGAGAAGGTTTGTCATATCTTTTATGAATGTCGAAGTGTCTGATCTGCCCATTGTCCTCTATGCTGACTCTGGTTCGTGGATGCTTACTGTCTGTTTCTTATTCTGTCAGACTGGAGAGCTCTTTCCGTAGCTTCTCTCGCCCTGTTCTTCATGCTGCCGCAAGAGTTGTCCAGGAAATGGGTAAAAGTAGAGCAGCTGCCTACGCTTTGGGTGCTTATGATGAGGGAGCTAATCTTCAAGCTTATTCAGACAATGCTGATTCTCTTGATTCTGATCTTAATGAGAACTCACAACCTGAAGGTACTAGGATGTTATCATAGCTTTCAGTAATTCAAATACATATTACGAAAACCGTATGCACTTTACGTTGATTAGTGGACAACTATGAAGTTAGCAAATGTTATGTAAATATGCATCTCTTTTAATTAGAGAGAGCAATATCTCTTCTGTAAGCCTGAAGCTGAGTGTATTCAGGCATGCTTAGAGAGGTTCACTAGTAGCACCCTCCCCTCGTTTTTGTCTGGCATCAAACTACGTGTCTCATGTTCTATATTAACTAGTACAATACCCCGCGCGTTGCGGCGGGAATCTCTTTATAAATTTATTGTGTAAATAAAGTTATAAGACATATGAATATGAAATTGTCGACAAAAGTATGAGAGATTCAATTATAGTTGAGAGGCTAAACTGAACTGACGTGAAATTGTTGTGTATTTGACAACAATCCACCCTAAAAAATAGTACATCTTTTGGTGTTGATGATGTAATTTTGATTATGAATGAATAAAGAGGTATGATGTGTTCAAAAAAATTGGTGACATGCGCAATTTTATGGCTTAAAATAATTGATGATGTGGATATGTTGCATGTAAATATATACCATCATTAATAAATATGGGATGACATGGACAATTGATTGGCTAAAATAGCAAATGATGTGGATAGCTTGCATGTCAGATAGACAACATAAATGACCTCTTAGTGGGATTTTGCTTTATAAGAGGTATAGATTTCACTTTCTAATAAAATCATCTAACTCTTAATGTGCATGCTGTAGCTACCCGGAAAGCTAAACCACTATCGAACGGACAGGGTGGAATGGACACAGTGGCAGGATTACTAGCATCACTAATGGAAGTAGTGCGAACAACTGTAGCATGCGAGTGTGTATATGTTCGAGCGATGGTTGTCAAAGCTTTGATATGGATGCAAAATCCACATGAGTCTCTCGATGAACTGAAATCTATCATTGCGTGTGAGCTGTCTGACCCAGCCTGGCCTTCTTCTCTCCTGAATGATGTCTTACTAACCCTTCATGCTAGGTTCAAGGTATTGTGTCCCTTTCACTGCTAATATTATACACGCTACCTTGTTATTTTTTTTGAATATAAGGACTGTAAGGCTTACGCCCCACAGCATTTTATTGAAAACTTTAAAGAGTATTTACAAGCGGAAAGCAAAATATGTACAAACAAATGTTTTTTCTCTGTGAAGTTGCTCTTTTGCCCCATTTTGATGGCTTATTATTATCAGCCGTGTACCTGAAGTCAGTCTGAAACTGGAAGCAAGGTTTAACTGTTCTCTAGGTTCTCCGAGTTTCCAAGGTTTCAGTTATTCAAAAATAACATTGTTTAAAAAAAGTTCTGAAAGCTTTTTTTCTTGGGCTTTTCTTTGAATTCGAGATTTTATTCTTGTGACTAGCTAATGTTGGACTATCTTTGTTTTACACCCTGGTTTATATGTTCGGTTGTAATGTATGCATCTTGCTGCTAGTATTTTGATTAATAGTAATATGTTCCCATTTACTTGATTTAATACGTATTCTGGTTTGTTCTTGCATGATAGGCAACCCCTGATATGGCTGTGACTCTGCTTGAGATTGCTAGAATTTTTGCTACGAAAGTTCCTGGAAAGATTGATGCTGATGTTCTACAACTCTTATGGAAGGTAGGCATGTTTTCATGAAGTATTTTTCCAATGTTCTTCCGAATCACCAAGTTTTACTTGACGAAAGGTGACCCAACCATTTGTAGTCCGATGCAGCCTTTTGTAGCTTGTTCTGTGTTATACTGTTTTGCGGTAGTTTGCGTGTCCTTTTTCTTGTACAATGGCAGTAGTAACTTCCGCAAAAGATAACCATTGTTTTCTTTCCAGACATGCCTTGTAGGAGCAGGACCAGATGGAAAACATACAGCCTTGGAAGCTGTGACAATAGTCCTTGATCTGCCACCACCTCAGCCTGGTTCAATGTCTGTACTCACGTCTGTTGATATGGTTTCTGCCTCGGATCCAAAATCTGCAATGGCACTGCAAAGATTAGTTCAAGCTGCTGTGAGAAAAACTTTGACTTGGTTAATTAGTTCATTGAGCATCTAATCAAAATATGCTGATGTTTTGGCCCTTCAATTTGTTAAACAGGTTTGGTTTCTGGGAGAAAATGCAAACTATGCTGCATCTGAGTATGCATGGGAATCTGCAACGCCTCCTGGCACTGCTCTAATGATGCTTGATGCTGATAAAATGGTTGCTGCAGCAAGCTCCCGTAATCCCACACTTGCTAGCGCGCTAACACGGCTCCAACGGTGTGCATTTAGTGGCAGCTGGGAGGTATGCGCCTAATAAAATGACAGTTCCGTTCTTTTAAGTTGACAATGTGGTGGGGCAAGACTGAGAGGGCACTTCATCTCCTTATACGTGCTTTTCTGTTTTTTCTTACCCTATTGTTTACTTCTGTAGATCCGTATCGCTGCTGTTCAGGCCCTGACCACCATTGCAATTAGGTCTGGTGAACCTTATAGACTGCAGATATACGAGTTTCTTCATGCTTTGAGTTTGGGTGGTGTGCAGTCAAACTTTTCGGAATTGCAGCTTAGTAATGGGGAAAACCAAGGTGCTAGTGGTACTGGTCTTGGATCTTTAATAAGCCCAATGCTGAAGGTCTTGGACGAAATGTATAGAGCTCAAGATGAGCTTGCTAGGTATGTTGTCCACAAAATTCCTTTTGTCTGCTCTAGAAAAGTTCTTGAAAAGATTGGTTTGTATGGATTTTTGCAGGGACATCCGTCAGCATGATAATAACAAACAAGAATGGAGTGATGATGAACTGAAGATACTTTATGAAACCCATGAGAGGCTTCTTGATTTCGTTTGCTTATTCTGCTTTGTTCCAAGGATTAAATACTTGCCTTTAGGTCCTACCAGGTATGTATTTGTGACAATTTAGG
Source organism: Poa pratensis (assembly GCA_947311845.1). Classification (NCBI taxonomy): domain Eukaryota; kingdom Viridiplantae; phylum Streptophyta; class Magnoliopsida; order Poales; family Poaceae; genus Poa; species Poa pratensis. The sequence continues at coordinate 25,816,742 of CAMZMU010000117.1, forward strand.
GTTTTAACCTCCTTGTGCAGTCAATTTGCTCCTGACTTGAAAGGTTACTTCATTGTGAAAATCATCTATGAAGTTAGAACTGTAACATTCACGACCCACATCGTCATTAGTGTTGCCTAGAGCCATGGGCCATATCATACAATGGGCTTGGGCTGTTTTATCTTGGGCGATCTGGATCATTGGCTCCATATAATGCATGAAATTAAATGTATTGTTGGACCACCACCTGCTGGTTATGGTCCAAACTGTATATGGGTTCCACTGTTATGCCATAGGGAACTTAGTTATTTTTCCCTTAATGGCAAGTGACGCTTTAGCAATTCTCCTTTATTTATAACCTTTTGTTTCAACCAACTTGAGATTCCATAGAACTGGTGTCATTCTTGAGATACTGAGAGGTCTCACATGCTATATGTTGTATTTGTAGTGATCATGGCCCTATAACGTAAATCAGAATTTTATGTTAGTTAGCTATCAGCTTAAGCTTTCTGGTCCACGTTTACTTACCTACTGCTAATTTGCAATCTATAATGTGTATACTAATGCCTATATATTCAAATGTCTTTCATCATGGAAGATATACTCCCTCTGTCCCATAATATAAGATTTTTATTACAAGCAACATAGACATTATCTATAGGAGTATATTGCTTGTAATAACATCTTATATTATGGGACAGAGGGAGTACTGTTTTTAATTAATGTCTGAACACCTGTTGAATAAGCTGTAATTATTCATTGGAGCTGCTTAGGGTGAAAGTAAAGTGTTATTTATTGCTGGCGTACACGGTTCATGTAACCTGCTTGACTATCGTATTTTATCACAAGAACAATGTTGTCGTATCCCATATCCCATGTATAGCTGTTTCTCTATAGAGAAAAGGTTGGGTGTAAATGGCGTGCATCTTTTCCCTTTTTAGCCAGGATGTTGTATTGTATCATTATTAATGTTGAATCTTATGTACAGTGCCAAGCTCATTGAAATCTACCGCAATCGGCATAACATCAGTGCATCTGTCGGTCTAAGTGACCCTGCTGTTGCTACCGGAATATCTGACCTCATGTATGAGTCCAAAGACGTACATAAAGAGACCAGTACTATGCAGTCTGGAATCGACCCTGATTTAGCCATGGCCTGGGCAGCTGGTTTGGAAGATGATGATTGGGCAAACAATGCTCCAGCTGTGGACAAAGTAAGAATCTTTAATTTGTTCTGCACTTCTGCTGCTGATTCCTAGAAGTTCCTGGTACCTATCAGTTCAGCTAAGAAAGCTGCCTGCTGTTATCTGTGGCAGATAGCATAGTTGCTTAACTAGATAGCATAGTTGCTTAACTGTTTCCACACCAGTTCTCCTTTTCCTTACTGTTTGTGCTGAATTTGTAATTTTGTTTATGTATTTGTTTCTTTCTTCTTTGATTTTATGATAGGTAAAGGACTTCCTCGCGGGTGCTGGAACTGATGCTCCTGATGTGGATGATGAGGAGTACATGAATTCTAGGCCGTCAGTCGGTTATGATGATATGTGGGCCAAGACAATCCTTGAAACTTATGAGGTGGATGCAAGTGTTACAACATTTGCTTAAACTACTTGACTTAAAATGATTATTCATTTTTAGATAATTTATCCATTCTACTTTTACATGTTTCAGGAAGATGATGGAAGGTCTTCTGGTGGGTCCTCTCCTGAGTCAACTGGTTCAGTGGAGACATCCATATCGTCCCATTTTGGTGGCATGAACTATCCGTCCTTGTTTAGTTCAAAACCACCAAGTTATGGGGCTACACAACAAACGGTATTTTGCTTACTAAATTTTTCTATATATTTCTAATATGGAACAATGCAGGTATCATATTTGTAATATTAAAATATTTTTCTTAAGAATAAGCACTATGCACTTAACTGTTATTTTTTCTTAAATACTAAACATATTGGCTGGTATGGGAATTGCATAAGATTACGATATGCTCTGCACCACCTAGGGTTTGAAACTAGAATCTATCTGCTTCACCGGGGCTTGCATCGCTGCACCTGACCCCGGTAGCTTTCTAGAAGTTCTGAAATATCAGAAAAAAGTGAGAACATAGGTGACAGCATCTATTTGCTATGCCACAAATTTCAAATCTTAATTTGAAATACTGCTTGAGAAACAAAAAAGTAAGTAAAATTCCACTATGAGCATTACCTAATCCACTTTGGGTTGTGAATTCGGTCAACACTTGATTTGTCTTTTTGTTTCGCGATCTGTGTTTTGAATTACTATTTAAAATTTTGTAAAATGATAGATAGGTGGTATGTCTGTCCTCAACATATTTCAGAAACTTTCGAAGTTTTAAAGTGGGCTACTGGGATCAGTTGCAACACAAGCACTGGTGCACCAGACGCGCTATCGGTTTGGAACGACATTTATTGCTGAAAACCCAGGTGCCAAAGGAATACAGGAAACCACCCAATTTGCGACTGAAATTTGCTAGCTTCCCTTCACCGTATATAATCAATCTTCTCATTCCATTTTAACTGTTAGGTTGCTATTGGGTGTCTCACCACTGACTCAGAGAAGTTTTAGTTACCAGCCAGTTACTGTTTAACGGATACAAACTCCTGAGTTCATCCTTGGGACAGACTCATAAAATATTATGGCCAGCTCCAACTAATACTATTACTGGACCAGACGAGTGACATCAGACTTTAAATATATGAATATTAAAAGATACACTTTTCTTGTTTTTCTGCAAGGAAAGTATGTCACCAGATAGTAGTTATAGCTGTATTGGTGTAGCGTTTTAGGTTGCTTCTTCTACCATGTGATTTCATATGGCATCTGTATAAAAAAATACTGTTCCTGATATCCATTTGTGTTTTGTTTCAGATACGTGAAGAACCACCATCATATTCAACATCTGTCCTACAGAAGCGTGAGTCGTTTGACAACCCTCTTGCGGGGCGTGGGAGTCGAAGTTCTGGATCACACGAGGATACTGAGAAGAGTTCCAGTTCCGGTAATCCTCAATCCGGGAAAGCATTGTATGACTTCACAGCAGGTGGCGATGATGAGGTACGCAGGCTATCTTTCTGAAGTTTAATGCATCCTTTCCAAGTTTGACGGGGTGTTGGTTATTAGAGAGACAATTACATTTTATAGAGGGATAAATATTTACTTCCTGAAGAAAAATAGATGGTGTTCATTTGATACTGGTTCCACACTTTAGTTTTTTTTCTTCACTTTGTTATTTTTTTTGCTCTAAAGCCTAAACTCAAGTGAATGTCAAAATAATCAAGTTGTCTCTTCATTCGTGTCTTGGAGTGCTATCAAAATAACACGTATTTATGTAACTGTTATCAGCTGAGTTTAAACTCGGGAGAAGATGTCGATATTGAATATGAGGTTGATGGTTGGTACTACGTAAGTTTTTATGACCTCGCCATTTAATTTACTTGTTCCCTGGCTGTGAATGCTACATTTCTAATGGGGTAACTGTGGCGATTTGCGCAGGTAAAGAAAAAGAGACCTGGAAGGGATGGGAAGGTAGCAGGCCTGGTCCCTGTTTTGTATGTGAGCTCGTGATAGCAATGAACCTTGCGACATACTAGTATCAAAAGCTGGCTGGAGTAAATAGACCTAAGAATGGCACACAGTATGATGTCCTTGCATGCTCATTGGAGCTCCTAACATTTTACAGGCACACAGCCTTGTGGAAGGACATATCCAATCATCTTGATGCTTTTATGGTGGAGCAATGTTGTTGCTGGTCGTGCTACGTGCTAATTTCGTTTGCTTTACATACTACAAGGCCATTCAATTAATTGTTTGCGAGTGTACAAGCATTGGATGAAGGGTTTAACCTTTCATATTCGCCGTTCTCCTCCATCGGGTATGCTCGAAGTATTACGTTACAAGTTCTCTCATGGGTTGTGCAATATATCCCCCATTGTAATTGTAGAACTATTAGCTGTGAAAAGGCCGTAGTAAGCTGTAGCTGCATTTCCCCCCCATGATTCTCTTGGTCTTTGTGTATGGTTTGGAACATGTGATTCAGTAGTAAGTAGTGTTGTATCAGTGTGTGTAAAATTTTGTATTCTGGTGGAAGGAGGATACTGAGAATATACCACAGCGAAGCACGGGCACCCATTATGTTACGCTCTTTCACTCTGCATACCTTTTCCAACAGCACTCTCTTTGCGTTCTTTGTGCTCTGATCTTGAATCGTTTGGATAACTTTGTCTGACGTCTGCAGGTATGTTGAAATGTCACTGTGCATGAAATCGTTATGTTTAATCCAATAACCATCTGCTTGGGATATCGACTTTTTTTTGCAAATCAGAGAGCTTCATTACTTAAACATCGAGTCTGCAATCGTTCTTCAGAACGTCAGAGAGGAGACTCGCATCGGATTTACCGCATCGTTATGATTTGTTCAAAAGAGTAACACAAATCGGTTCGTCGCTAGCCAGTCAGCCAGCCTGCCTATGTGAAATTAGAAAACTATGTGCGTTTATCTGTACACGTCTCACTCACCAGTAAGGCAGCCCACCAACAAATCGCCATTCACAACACAAGCAGGCAGCAAGAGGCAGTCGAGAGAAAGCGACGCGGGCGATGATGGGGAAGAGGAGCGGCGCCGCCGAGGCGAGGGAGTTCGCAAGCATGGAGGATTTCTGGGGCTTCTACCTGGGCCAGCACTCCAAGCCGGCGACGCGGCGTTGGCACTTCGCCGGCACGCTCGCGTCGCTCGTCTGCGCCCTCCTCGCGGCCGCCACCGGCCGCGCCGCGCTCCTGCTGGCGTGCCCTGTGCTCGGGTACGGCATGGCGTGGTACAGCCACTTCTTCGTGGAGGGCAACCGGCCGGCCACGTTCGGCCACCCCGTCTGGTCCTTTCTCTGCGACTACCGCATGTTCGCCCTCATCCTCACCGGCCGCATCGACGCCGAGCTCGCCCGCCTCCGCATCCGCCCAGCCGGCGACGCCTCCGTGCACCAGGACTGACTGATCCGTCTACTTGTGTTTCGTGGTAACATCAATAAATCTCCTCCGTGTGAACTTTCAGGTGCTTCCTGGTGTATGTGTACTTGCTATGTATCTCCACGCATAGAGAATATTATCATGTATATTTTCTGTTTGTGATTGCTTAGAGACAAGATCACAAGACAAATGTTATTGTTTGTCTTCTGTTTGGGTTGGAGACAGTCCTACACAAAATGGACAATGATGATGCAGCAACTTCTGATTTATTTCATGCAATTTATACTTCCACAACAATGCGGTTTCCAAATCGATGCAAGAGCTTTATAACTACGACGTTCGTATGAATAACGAATCGCAAAGACACGGATACACGTCCTTCATTGATTTGTGAATAACCAACTTAACAAAGTGGCTTCTTTTTTGCTGGTGGAAATCAAATCATACACATCCGATGGCTTTGGATCGTTGCTCAGCTGTCGCTTCTGTTTGGTTTGTCTGACGCCTGGTACACCTGAAAGTAGCAAAACATTGCTTGATTACCGCTACAGATGCAGGGTTTTCGAACAGAATCGTATCACCCGTTCATGAGAAAATAGTGCAACAATGTAAGAAGAAGAGACAGCCGTTGTCACCGTGTCAGCTGACGGGATCCACTCGTTGGTGGCAGGATTCCCTTTGCTGGAAGCATGGCGCTCCGTTGCATCCGGGTCTTCAGAGAGCTCAAACGAGGCGCCGGTGGGCTTGTCCATCTTGATGTAGCCAGTCCCCGTCTGCAGGCGCACCAGGAGTTAAATTAGCAACGGCACAGCTCATAATCCAGGGAACAAAATTGTCACCGCGAAAAGCAGAAGAAGGGCAGAGACGTACCGTGTGATGCTGCTCGCCGACGCAGCCCAGGTCCTTGTAGTACTCCGTCTCCACGAACTCCTCTCCCGCCTTGCCGCCCTCGCACACCAATTTCTGCAACAAACGAACCGCACCATCAGGTACTCAGCTCCATGTAAATTCTGCAGCTTGGAGCTCCGTGTGGAAGAGGAGGAAGGGACCTCGGTGCGGGCTTCGAGCTCCTGCAGCTTGTCGAGCTCGGGGTGGGAGGAATCGACGAGCGCGTCGTCGGTGTAGACGGCGGAGTGCTCGCTGCGGGAGGGCTTGGTGTGGCGCTTGGGCGCCGCGTCGTCGTAGTACTCCCGCACTTCGGCCACCCGCATCGCCTCGTCCACCGGGGACAGGTGAGCGTCGCTCCTGCTCGGCCTCGACATCGATCGATCTCTCTGATCCCTCCGCTGCACTGCACTGCACTGCACTGTGAACACACGATCGAGCTCGCCGATCGACGGCTACTAGTACTCGTGTGTTCTGCTAGGCCACGCTCGTTCGCGGCGGTATTGATTGCGCGCCGTTGTGTGCCGGTGGTGGAGGCTGATCGAAAGCGCCGTGCTATTATGGTGAAGGGAAAATATCCATGGGAGCTAGGTGGATTGGATAGAGAGGTTGGTCCATGGCTTAGCGGGAACGACGAAGGACGAGAGGCCAGGAATCCGTAGCCGCTCAGCCGTCACATCGGAGGCGGCGAGACCGGGGCCCAATTTGGCCGTGGTTTTATCTACGCGACGCGACGCATACGGTGCGAAGATACGGCGTTCTACTGCGAACCGGATGGTGACGGTCTGTGGGTTTTTGAAAAGGAGGCCGTGTACATTGTGGGCGAGAAAATGTAGGTTCTTCAGTTCTTGAGGGAAACAATGCAGTCCATATGCGGCACAAGATAAGCAGCAGAATAACAAGATAGAATGCACGAGAGTCGCATATCGATTTCGTGGAAATCCTTTTCAAGGCGAGGGCTAAAAATCTCCGGGTCAACGGGTTTACATCAACTTCCACTATTAACACACAAGGCGGATACAATGAAATCTCTTTCGATATAATGTTTACATCAACTTAACACCAACAATACCAGTATTATGGATCAATAGTAGCAAAATCCCAGCTCAATTCGACAACATTTGAGTTGTCAACAAACAATTTTTCTTTGCGAGAAACTTCTAATCTATTTATTGACTGGCAAAGGCAGTGCAAAGAATACAAGCAGTAACAAAAATTACATCCAAATCCGTTTACCAGCTAGCGACGAGTAGAAGCATTGAATTTGAACAATTTTCAAAAATGAACACATTTCGAAAGTGAACAAATTTTGAATTTGAACAATTTTTAAAAATGGACAAATTTCGAATTTGAACAATTTTCAAAACTGATCAAATTTCAAATTTGAACAATTAAAAAAAATGTTTTTTTCAAAAACAAACAAATTTTGAAAATGAACAAATTTTGAATTTGAACAATTTTCAAAAAATAAACAATTTCCGAATTTTAACAATTTCAAAAATAAACAATTTTCGAATTTGAACAATTTTCAAAAATGAACAAATTTCGAATTTAAACAATTTTCAAAAATGACCAATTTTCGAATTTGAATTTTTCAAAAGATAAACGAAAATAAGAAACGTAAAAGAAAATAGTAGAAAACGAAAAACGGAAACAGAAAACGAAAATGAAAAAAAAAACAGAGAAAAACCAGAGAAGAAAAAAAGAGAAGCCGGGCTAGTAGCGGCGCGCTTCAGGCGGCGCGGCCTTCTAGCGCCGCTGCTGGGCGATGTATAGGATTTGGCGCTGAAGGTGCCAATTAGGAACACCCGCAAAATGTTTTTTTTGTTGAGAAATCCGAAATTCGAAACGGTTCGGTCCAAAACAAAGCCCAAAAGCCCGTTTGGGCGCTGGGCCGCCGGTCGGCTTCCTCACGTCGGCCACGTCCCGTCGTCATCCCTTTCTCCTACCTTCCGCTCTTCTCCGCTTCCTCCTAGTACAGATTACAGATTGCAGCCGAATGGCGCCGGCGACGCGGCCATCCAATGGTAGGTAGTGCGTCACTCTACTAGACGCCCTTGCAGGCCTTCCACCTGGTACCATGGCTTCCCAATCCCCATCCGTTTCACTGATTCGGTGGCTGTTGTCGCAGCCACACTTCTGGCGCGGCTCGGGGATGGCACGGCCAGGTTCGGGCTCCTCGAAGTCCCCACGCCTGCTGCTCCCTCGCCGGCCGTTTGGCCCCAGCTCCACTGCTTCGCCAGGATTGGCTCCTCCCTGTACGTGCGATTCTTCATTGTCTCCATCTATATCTCTTGTCTGACACGATTGGAGCGCGAGCGGCGCTGACCTACGATAACTGGTTCGCGGTACAGGAGGGGTGGGTGGTCGGCGGCGCTGAACAAGGTGGAGCATTACGGGGTCCAGAGGGTCACGGGCGACGGCAGGTGCATGTTTCGGGCGTTGGTAAGTTTCTTGCTGCTGTGGCATTGTTCAGGTTGGAAACGGTTGGACTGCGAACATGTTTGGAATATATTCTCCAGTGAGTTTCAGTTCCAATACTGGTGTTTTTCTTCGCAGGCTAAAGGAATGGCAAAGACAAGGGGGATTCCATTGACCCCAAGGGAAGAGGTCCAAGATGCAGGTAGTCTGAAATTATGCCTTGGTTCATGGATAAATCCTTGCATTATACTCTACTTTGTCCCTTTGCGTAGCCTTAAGCAGTCAGCCTTTTGCAGTCAATCTGAAGATAGTCTGTGCTATGTAGGTCCTTTAGGGATTTGATTTGCATTTAGGTACATGTCAATAACATCTCCTCTTATATTTCTCTAAAAAAAATAACATCTATTACCGTGGGGAAAATTTGTTCTTAAATGTTTCTATAGATCCAAATAAATCCGAATCTACATTCATCTTATGAGAAGGTGCTCCCACTTTAACTAAAAAGGCTCTAATCACAAAGTAGCACATCCACTAAAAAGCAGTATCATTGTCAATATAAACATACCAGCAAAATTATTTGACGAGCACTAGGTAGATAGTTTCGAATGCCTTTTACTTGCCTGGTAGATCTACAACTCAATTTAGGTGTAATTTGTTTTTGAGATGCAATTTAGGTGTAATTATAAGATTAAGAGATAACCTGCCACGACAATCTGGACTCCAGACATTTATGGCCAGGGATGCGTGAAAAAACTGGACATTCTTTCAGTCATAGGATATACTTTATTTACATTGCACGTTTCCTTCAAGTCTACAACTACCCCTTACTAAATTTATCTTTAACATTTATTAGGAATTGACCTAACCTGAAAGTTGGTTTAGGTGTAATTGCTAGAATAAAAGATATCCCCCACCACAATCCCGACTCCAGACATTTGTGGCCAGGGATATGTGAAAAAGAGCTGTTTAGTCAGTTAGTCAGAGAACATACAATAAAGTTTACATTGTACGATGCAGTAAAGAAAAGTTTACATTGCACGTTCCTTACAACCACCGCTTACTAAGATTGTCTTAGTGACACTATAACCCCTTTAGCCATCAGCCACAAAATAGATTTGTGTATTGTTATTACTTTAAACGCCCCGATAATCCTGAGAACACCCATCTCTCACCTATGGTGTAGTTATTTGTATTGGAAATTAACCAGGTCTTCATTAAAAGACAGCTTAATGTTGAATGTATATTTCTGATGAAATTTGCCTTCAATTTTGCTAGATGATTTACGGCTGGCAGTGAAAGAAGTAATATGTGACAACCAAACCGAGCGTCAAAAGTATGAAGAGGCACTTATAGCCATTACAGTGGATGAGTCGTTGAAACGGTTAGGGATTCCTGTAGCTTCTGATTTGCTTTGACGCCATGAATTTAGAGATGCTAACAGGTATACCTGGTTTTATAGCTACTGTCAAAGGATAAGGCGGCCTGATTTCTGGGGTGGAGAGTCAGAACTCTTGGTATGCATTTCATGGTTCTAAAAGTTAACATGCATAATTGATGCTAGCATCAGTCATTCATCAAATTAGATCTAGAGACTTGATTAGTACATTCATGCATCATTCTTCTCTTCTAGTGTGGTAAAGTCAAAAGATCTACCTTTCTTTAACTTCTGGATACTCTTGCTAAAGTAGGCTACTATTTGCAGAGAGTATATTGCTATTGTATCTGTTGCTTAATTTTTTTATCAGCCCATGGCTCATTCACAGTAATTTTCATCTGGCACCTCCTCTTTTCAGGTTCTGTCTAGACTGTGTCGGCAGCCAATTATTATTTACATTCCGGAGCGTGAGGTAAATTAAACCGCCCTACTTGATAACGTATATATGTGGATAGTAGATATGGACAGTAGAACTTAGTTCTGACTTAATGAATGTGGATTTTCATAACAAATCTTAGGAATGGTTGTTCTAATTTGCTTGATTTATTGTTCGAGAGAGAAACTAAACAATAGATTTTGGAAGAATAGTGAATAGGACCCATCATCAATATAGGTCTTGCATTCTGCCATGATAAATTTTGGATAAAAGAGAAGACACGAGTGGGGACTAACAATACTTACCCAAGATTGTCTTTGCCTAGTACTTTAATAAATCAAAAAGCGGTAGACAGCTTGGAACTGGTTGATCTGCCTGAAGTTTCCTCCATAATGATGCTGAAAGTATAAACTGCATTTCAGATTTATGTTTCTTTGATCCAATGCTCTGGATCCTTTATATTCTTTATTCTGAACATTTGTTGAAGTTGTGGAAAAAATATAGTTGGTAATAGAAAATGAAAGCACATCTCAAAAGTGAATTATTGAACTGTTTGAATAGTCGTGATTACTTTTCTCTTACATTTTCTCAATGCTTAAATCCAAATTGTCTTCAGATTTGGAACTATTGTGCGGGTTATTGAACCGATCTCTTTGTTTCACTGCATGCTATCATGTTTTCGTGTTTGAGTGATATGCTTTGGTAGCCTCATTATGTTATGTTTCACTCTATGCTTCTCACCATGTTCTCCACTTCATCTTCTGAAATGAAATCTGTCTTTTTGTGTAACAGTACCGAGGACGGGGTAATGGTTTCATTCCTATTGCTGAATATGGGTTGAAGTTCACCAAAGACTCAAAAGAGGGGAAGAAAAGGGTGCCAGTGAGACTATTATACAGTGGGAAGAACCATTATGATTTGCTGATATAAAAATGGTCATAACTTATGTCCTGGCTCAAATATCAGAATATCAGCAGTAATCACTACCCATCCGCATCACATATATTAAGTAACGTTTTGTTTCCATGCCGCACACTTTGATCCCATGAAGTTCCTTGCCTGTCATTTCGCCTACAGTTTCGGTGATGCTACAGTAGCGTTTATATCGATCTGATTGAAATCTTAGTCATGGGCATTTTGGAGTTCATTTGGAGCTAAGAATGAACACTCACCTGATAGTGTCACGAGAGCTAACTCTCTGTTGCTAATAGTATAATTATAGCATAGTGGGGCCAGTGCTGTCTGCAGTGATTTGGTTGCCTTGATCAGAGTTGTTGATTGCATTTCCGGTTGGTGCCGGGCATAATAATGGTCTGTTCGTCGGACTCGGTGGTTGACGATGGGACATGCTTCAAACCCAATTATTATGGTAGTGCAGGTATATCATCTGGTTGACCGAACTGCTACTGTTATCCTTGGATGAGCTGTACGATTGCCATGCATCAATTGTACATATGGCTGTGTTTGCTTTAAGCTCTCTTCTTTGGCGGAGGGGTGCTTGCTTTAAGCTTGGGCTAACTATACTGAAAAGCAAAATCCAAACCAGAGTGTTTGTAGATGCTGACAGAGAGATGCAGGGAGTAGCTAAAGAAGCATATGCGTTTGTCAAAAACTCTTACAACCGTCTAAACGAAGTCTAAGTGCTTGTGTAAGAGCATCTCCAACTAGACTCCAATAGGTAGCACTCCAGTTCAAAAAAAAAAAGAGTAGCACTCACGTGGTAACGAACAAATGTTAGGCTCACGGACAATATGTACGCTGCTGGCCAGTGATCTGTAAATATCATGCTTGAAGCAGGCGTTACGAAAAATGAGCTGTAGCAGGTATAGCACAGAGACAGAGGTCGTCTATGAGTAAATGATGCCACTAACCCGTCTGCTAATCCAGAGCTGATCACTGTCGTACGTGCTGGCGCACTTGGCGCTCAGCCTCTCATGTTCGTCGTCGTCGGAGGCAGGCAGGCAGACTTGAGCTTGTGCATGTACTAATAATCACACGCCATTGTCCTCTTCTGCATTAAGAATTTGTAGAAAAAAAGGAGAAAGTAAAGAAGTAATGCTTCCGCAGTGCGCTGTTGCATTTGCATAGTACGTAGAAGTATGCTCCAACTAACAAATGAAATGCCAATAAGGAAGACCGGAACAAGCAGACAGGTCCGACGAGGCAAGCAGGATTAGAGCTGGCCGACGTGGGCCGCACCCGTACTGTAGCGCCAGGCAATGATATCTTTCTTCCGTATTCCTCGCTCATAATAATTGGTAATAAACCGTCTCTTTATCTCTCTCTGTCACAGACAGAGGCTGACTACTGGCCCCACACATCGATGCCTGCGAGTATAATCGTCGTCGTCGTTGCTTCTGCTCTTGCCTCTTGCACTTGTTGCGCGCGCCAGTCAGAGCCGTGGTCTCGCTCGCGTGCGACGGCCAGCTAAAAATCTCACGTACAGGTGGTCCCAGCATTTTCTCGGGGCCTACCCGCAGTGACACCGGCGGCCGTCCCACGTTCGTGCTGCTGCTGCAGTGGACGGCCCCTTTCCCCTCCCTCGCTTCGCTTCTTTTTCTTTCCGCCGCGGCAACCGTGAGACGAGACGACCCCCACCCCACCCGATCGAGCCCCATAATTCCAATCCATTCATTGCTGCTTCCCAAGTAACTCGCGTCGTATCTCCGCGTATATAAGCGCGGCCACTGGGGCGCTCGTGGGTGTTGTTGGTCGTCATCATCTCGGGCGAGGCCAAGATCAGATCGGGGGCGTAGGAGACGGACGCCGGCGGCGATGTTTAGCGGGACGCAGCAGAAGTGCAAGGTGTGCACCAAGACGGTGTACCCCATGGACCAGCTCTCCACCGACGGCGCCGTCTTCCACCGCGCCTGCTTCAAGTGCCACCACTGCAAGTCCACCCTCTCGGTATGGATGGATGGATGCCCGCGCGTGTCGCTCTCTTATCTTTAATTTCTCCCTCGCCATCCCTGCTCTTCTTCTTTTTGTCTGGGAGACATTATTATTAAGAGAACATGCTTAATTGTTGATGGATCTGTTGGATAATGTGTGATGTCTCTCTCTCTTGTTGTAGTATTAGATCTGCGAATTGCTCTCCTGAGTGGATCTGGTGCCTGACTTTTCTGGCAGAATTATGTGTTAAGGAGATCATAAGTTTTGACCATTTCACACTTGATGGCTTGATAGTAAAAAGGAATTGTGCAAAATTTACCTGTTGATCTTATAGCTAGAGGAGGAATTGCGTTGATTGTCTAGCTTTTACGCAAAGGTGTTCGTCGGTCTAACATTAACAGTCTATCTTGTTTTGTGATTCCACAGTTTAGCAGCTACTCCTCCTTTGAAGGAGTGCCATACTGCAAGGCCCATTTCGCGCAGCTGTTCAAGGAGACAGGGAGCTACAACAAGAGCTTCCAGTCACAATCACGTAGGCTTTTCATTCAATACCAAACTGCAAACACCACAAAACATTTGTTTATTTCTTGTTCGAATGTGTTCTGATGATGTTTTCTTCTTTGTTTTGTGTCTTTCAGCCGCAAAATCAACAACGGAGAAGTTGACTCCTGAGCTGGTATGTACCATAGCCCACCGCCTGCATTTATGTCCTGCCTCTTCGCATCCCAAATTATGCAATGCTGCGGTGTTGTTCAGTTGATTTTATTTGAAATCTGCTATTTCAGACTAGATCGCCAAGCAAAGCTGCGGGTATGTTTTCGGGAACGCAGGACAAGTGTGCCACTTGTGGTAAAACAGCATACCCTCTCGAGAAGGTAATGTCTTGGAATGATTCTATTTGTTACTTAATATTTTGAGCCCTTGGCGACCAGCTCACTAAGATGTCCATTCTAGCCAAATTTGTCATTTCACAAAAGTATTAAAGCTTCGGAAGTTAACAGCTATTGATATATCGTTTTTGCGGTTGAATCACCAAGGGGTTATATTACTTGTACCGCTGGACATAGTTCTGTTGTTCAGCCTCACATTACTTGATATTATAACGACTTGTACAATTTAGGCTGCAAAAAAAATCATCGCAATTGTCTTAAATCATCATTTTCCTTTTCAGTTATACCCTAAATCCTTCATAACATGCAGGGCTCGTCGATGACTCATACCTAGCTGTTAAAATAAATCTTTGCAGGTAACAGTTGAAGAAAAGTCCTACCACAAGTCCTGCTTCAAATGCTCTCATGGAGGCTGCGCCCTTTCGCCGTCCAATTATGCAGCTTTGGAGGGCATCCTCTACTGCAAGCACCATTTCTCCCAGCTTTTCAAGGAGAAGGGGAGCTACAACCATCTGATCAAGTGTGCATCGGACAAGCGCGAGGCACAAACAGCACTGGACACACAAGCAGCGCAGGCGGCAGCCGCCGACGCCTCCTCCTGATTTATTGACGTTATCTCCAAAGTGGGTGTTGGGGCGAAAATTTGGAGGCGTTCCCTTTCTTTACTTGTGACCTGTTGTATGCTGTGTTCTAGCTCTGGGATACCAGGACCTATCTATTTTGTATCCCCTTCGGTGCTAGCTCGGATCACATTGTTGAACCATGGAACTGATGTCATTTCGAAAGAAGTTGAGATTGTTGTGCATCGTGTGCTGGGCACTTTCCTCTGTTCGTTGTTATACCGAGCTCTTGTGCAGCTCCATTGTTCAATTGCCTTGACGGACATCATTCTGCTGAGTGGTTTGGCATTTGCTTGATTGTTACACGATCTATGAAGGGAACTTGTGAACTGCCTTGGTCACATAACTTCTAAAGCATAGAAAGAACAAACACTTCCAGAATAACTAGATTTCAAGCATTTCAAACGCAAGATTGGTGTACAGTTTTCTCAGGTATATTGTAAAAATGAAAAATCCTATGCTATAAACCACTTCTCAAATTCTGTATCATGTCCACGGTCCATTCCATACCATACAGAAACGAAAAAAGAAAGAAAAAAACAGAGTTGAACATATCACAAGTAAAGCCCCAGCAGTTCAGCCACTACGTCTACAACAGCAATGTGGGCCTGGAAGATACATGAAGGTGTTTTCCCCAGTTCGTTAACCTACCCTCTTTCCGTGCCTTTGCTGAGCCAGAACAAAACACAATTTTACAGAAGCCCCGGCACCGCATGTAATTCAGTAGGCCACGAGTCAGCTCGCGGCTGTTCTCCAATTTTCCCCTGCATAAACAGCTTCACTTCCAAGTTCTTCCTCTATTCTTAGCAGCTGCAAAGAGGATGTGCAAAGCTGTCAGAGATCATTCAAGATAAAGCAAGCTTCTGAGACATAAAATGCATAAAGGATTCAACAGAAAACCTGATTGTATTTAGTGAGGCACTCTCCACGACAGGGGGCACCAGCTTTAATCTGTCCAGCTGCTGCACCAACAGCCAGGTCGGCGACGAAAGAATCATCAGTGTCTCCAGACCTATGTGACACCATCACACTCCAATGAGCATCCTTTGCCTGTTTCACAACCTCTATGGCCTCCGTGACGGTGCCCACTTGATTTGCCTACATATATATTTAAAACAGAACAACATATCATGTATACAAAACAGATGAACCCTCTGGGAAGTGAAACAAATTAAGAGAGCAATGAAGAATCAAGGAGGCAAATACAACATGTGCAGACAGGTGGCCATGATGCTTGCAATTAGTTCAATTACAAAATGCTAGTCTTCCTGTGAATTCAAGTAACAAAAGGATGGCTATTCGTGTGAGTATTGCAGGTTGATTACCATGGTAATGTCTGTAAATGCCCTTAAAACCCAACTCATGTCATGCAAATTAATAGGCATTCAAACCGAAGGAGTGACATTTGGATAAAGAATCGTACTGGGTATCTAGGCACAGGTGACTGTAATTAGTCTAAATGAAGTCTGCCTGGTACCACCTTTAAAAATGCCTAATTCCAGAGTCTTTGCTATGTGGTATTATTAGTCTCTGACTGTTCAACTAACTTGCACAAAGCAACACTAATCAGTTAAGAAAGATCAATAAACAAATGAATGATTCATGATTTACCTTCAGAGTAAGAGCATCGCAAGTATATTCATTCACCGCCCGCTTAATGCGCTCAGGATCTGACATCAATAAATCATCTCCTACAACCTGCAAATGTAATATGGCATGAGCTCCTGAGTCCTGACAAAAATATAAAAGAGAGGTGCAAAAGAACACTATGCACCTGACATAGCTCTAGGGTGGTAAACTTTTTTGAGTGTTCCCAGTCATCTTTGTCAAAGGGCTGTACAATGGAGACAAGGGGGTATTCTAACGTGGTAGGAAAAAAAAGGAGAAATATAAGGTTCATGAAATCAACAAATTTATCCCTCAAAAGATCTCAATCCACAAGTAAGCTTTACTATTAAATACCTGAACAAAGCTGACTATACATCTCAATCATATCGTCTGCAGTTTTGAAATTTTGCCCTGATTTCTTAGCAGACTTGAACTCCAGGTCATATTTCTTTCCTGTGAAGAGAGGCATGAGCAAGCAGGGAAGTTAACTTGGTAAAATAGTAAGAGTAACTAACAATATCATATAATATACATTCCATTGCTATTGAAGCTCACTGTTTCCATGTATCACGATTGTACAGTTCTAGATGCAAGTACAGCAGGTAAGAATATCAATGCAATAGATTGGTCAGTTGGTGCCTGACTGGCAAAGAGGCAATGCTGATCAAAATGGTATGATTTAGCTCTGCTGGCATGGTAAGTTACAGGTGGCGGTGACAGCTGTAAAACAAGAAATCATGAAACAAAAAGGAAGTTGCAAAACACAGTAAGCATGAGCAACGAGTTTCTTTCATGGTACTGATTAAATTTCTGTTGGGTCTAGCCATGTAGGTGCACAAGATGTTATTCTTAGGAGCATTTAAACCATTGTGTTGACTATTACATGGAAGAAGATTTCACTCTTTATCCTTACCTACACAAAAATCAGTAGCAGCAACATCAATTGCTAATTTGATTCTTCCATTATATCCAGCTCTATCTATTGCCGCAATGACAAGATCCAGGCCTTCAGCTATACTGAACATTGATCCGACATAGACACGTTGACATCCATATGTAGATGCCATAAGGGAGAAATAAGAACGAAAGCACATGAGGAAAAAGTAAAATCATTCCTTAGTTACCTGGAAATATTTGGAGCAAATCCACCATCATCACCAATGTTGCAACTGTCTGCGCCATACTTCTCCCATATAATATCCTAACAAATGGTTGGTAAGAATCGTCGACGAAAATGGGCAAACTCATCTGTGCAGCTCATGTTTTAAGTTTTTCAGTGCTTTGCCTTGGGAACAATCTACCGTCATAAATTAGTGCCAAGCAACTTAAGATGGAAAAGAGCATTAGAAAGCTGACATAGGACGTTAGGTTTCGTACAAACACTACAACGTTTCCTACACTGTTTGATGGAAAAGTAGCAGGTTGGTCCAAATATAGGACTGGACAACATGCATATACCCAGGAAAATATGCGTGGTATTATTATCTAAAGATATCTCTGAAGAAATTCTTAGAAATGGGGAGCACCTTCAGATGATGATATGTCTCTGAACCCATCTGCATTGCTTCTTCAAAGTTTTTTGCACCAACTGGAAGGATCATAATTTCCTACAAATAAGAAACTTTACTTGAAGGTAGGACACAAAAAACACATTACACTATATTGAGATGTCAGTCTACATGGACCATCTTGATATGTGCTCATTAAAAAATGAGTCAATAGGAAGAATCGAGGGAGTAACAATCTCTAACTTCGCAAAGTTTTGGGGTTTGTAGAAGAGCCTAAGAGAGTTTCTTAGCAGTCTGCAAAGCAATGTTTGCTACAAAAGGTAATTCTACATATAAAGTGGAAATAGTGAAATACTTGAATCGGAAGACTATTTCCAGCATGAGTTCCACCATTAATGACTGTAATTGCAGGGACAGGAAGCGTTGTAGCACTTTTACCAACAAGATCCGCTATATGCTTGTATAGCGGAACCTGCACAGAGATAGGTAAACAACAATAAGAATTTGTGTTATCGTTACAGGCTCAAATTTTACATCAAGCACAAATAAGGAAGGTACGTGATACCTCTTTCTCAGCAGCACCAGCTTTACAAGCTGCAATTGATACAGCTAGCATAGCATTGGCTCCAATCTCAGACTGCACAACATATTTTTCATAGTTAATTAGCTAATGTTTCAGCAGGTTGGATTACTGTACATGCTAAACTAGTATTCATGAAAACCATTGAAAATTCAAATCATTATTTCCAGCAGGGAAGCCTACAATGAAGCAAGCCAGTGGCAAATATTGCGTGTAGCAGACTATACAATTGTTTGTGGTAAGGGGAAACACTGCACAGTATAGCACACTTCTCGTATAATCATTCATTATATACCTCAACAAATAGAGCTTCGCAATGTAGGAGCCGATTAATTGGTGAGAATGAGAAAAGGAACGGATCAGGGTTTTGGCGATGTACCTTGTGGTGTGCCTTGTCCAAGTCCATGATGGCCTGGTCGATCTGCGCCTGCTGCTGCGGATCCATCCCGACGAGCGCCTCCGACACCTTGCCGTTGATCAACCGCACCGCGTCGGCGACCGCCTTGGCAAGGAGCCTCCGCTTCTCCGCGTCCCTCGTGGAGTCGACCGCGGCGCCCTCGGGGGCGCCCGCCCCGGCCGCGGATGCGCGGTGCACGGCCTTGTTGGTGTGCAGGTCGACCTCGACGGCGGGGGCGCCGCGGCTGTCCAGGATCTGCCTCGCACGCACCTGCGTGATCACGGCCGGCGCCGCCCGCCGCATGTGGGTCGAGATGAAGAGCACCGGGTCGGCGGCCTTGGCGCGGACCGCCGCGTTCACGGCCTCCTCGATCTTGCGCGGGAGCAGGTGCTTCTCTAGGTACTCCTGCACCGACATGGCTGCGGCGGAGTCTTCTCCACTCGGCACGCTTTTCTTCTCCGCCTCCTCCCAGCCGCGATTCTGCTCGGCTTTGCTAGGAAT
Organism: Poa pratensis; assembly: GCA_947311845.1. Lineage (NCBI taxonomy): Eukaryota > Viridiplantae > Streptophyta > Magnoliopsida > Poales > Poaceae > Poa > Poa pratensis. The sequence continues at coordinate 25,835,814 of CAMZMU010000117.1, forward strand.
TGGGACGAGTTGCTGAAACTGTTGAGGCGTGGACATTGGCCTTGGCAATTTGACCCATGGGCACCCGACTCTAATGGGCAGGGTATGGATCTCTTTTTTCACCCATGGGTCTTATCCATGGACGACCCAATTAGTCGTGGGTAGGGTATAGGCACAGATGTTTACCCATAGATCGCCCATTGGGTCGCCCGATTAGCTGACACGTGGGCATTTCATACCATAATCCTACATCTGGCCTAAACTAATTAGCTAATTCTGCTAACACCAACTCAAAGAGGAGCCGGCCATGTACATAATACCTGTTTGTGTGGTACAGTAGTTTTTTTTTTTGAATTTTTCCACATATATTAGGTCAGCAAGCCGCCTCATTAAAACCCTGTCAGTCTCTTTCGGTACCCTGGTTAGGAAAATAGTGCGTCTGAAACTTGCTGCCTTCAAACATCCACAAATTACATCATTACATCGTTTACCAAACTACTGATCAACCAATCCGGAGGTTCGTTAATCCAACTAGAAGAACTTCTATTAAAAAACTAAAGCTAGCTATCTCATGAGCTGCAGAGTTCGCCGATCTTGAAACATGCTTAAATTTTACCCTTCCGATTGTAGTTGCCAAGTCGACACACTCCGCAAAAATTGCCGCTGCTGCATCCCACCATTGAGATTGGCCAGTGCAGTAATCAATCACCTGCGAAGAATCCGATTCTGCCTCTATGTTGTTAAATCCGAGAGAATTTGCAAAATGTAACCCATCTCTCATCGCCATTGCTTCCATAGAGATAACATCTAGGCCATGTTCAATAAATAGACATTGTGCTGCAATAAAATTACCTCGGCCATCCCTTAGGACAGCAGCCGTGGCACCAGATCCAATATTCGCATGAAAGGCAGCATCCACATTTAGTTTGGTAAACCCAGGACCAGGTAATTTCCACTTCTCAGTTTCTGTTGTACTATTTCGGGTACAAGATTTCTTGAAATTACCTGTTATAGCTAACACTGATAAAGGCCATCTCCAGACAGGTGGGATGGACTCATTATGAGTAACTTGTCTCCGTAACCACAATAAATACCAACAGCCGGTTAGTAGCACTTCTTTAAACCCCACCCCTAGTGAAACCGAGAGAGAGTTTTCTTCACTTCTTAGCAGCTCTTCAAGTACTACAGAACCAGATCGGTCACAAATGAATTTAGCAGAAATTTGTTCCATCATTCCCAACTTAGACCACAAAGAAATCGCCGGTTGACACTCAAAAAACAGATGTTTCACATCTTCGGCTCCTACAAGACAGATAGGGCACTCCCCCGATAATCCAATGTGCCTATTAGCCAATATACACTTCAGAGGGATTATTCCGTGTAGCGCTCTCCAGCCAAAAATCTGAATCTTACGTGGAACCTGAAGCTTCCAAAGCACAGACCACACTGGAGTCGTTGCCGATGTACCTTGGTTCTGTACTGATATTGCATGGCCCCGAAAAGAGTGAATCCACTCTGCATGGTAAGCTGTCCGTACCGAAAAAATTCCTCTAGGATTTAAATGCCAAGCAATAAAACCTTGGTACAGTAGTTTTTATTCAAGAAAGAATCTACGCTGGTGCTCCCTTTGGGTATGTAGGATCGAAGTACTACTTCTTGCATTTTCTCTTGTCCAACAGTTTAAAGGCCCATACATGCAGCCATCGGCCCATGGGGCATGCACAGCACGGGGGAGCCGAATCTGCTTCGCTTCATAAATAAGCAGGTTGCTCCAGGCGTGATTTTCATCTGCCTAGCCTACGCCCGATGGGTGCCCGATTGTGTCGGTTGACCTGACGGGTTCGGGCATGGGTCTAAGGTTTGACCCATGTCAGCCTGGGAATGCGGGCAAAGCCGCTCCGAAGCCGCACCAGCCCACTCAGAATATTTTCTCACTCCCACACCGATTCAAACCATCGATTAATGTCCAGGAACCAACCCGCACCGGCCCACAATATTTTTTCCCCCAAACCGCCCCAAACCGCACGTTGTGCTGCGGGTTGGAACGAATCCATCCACCATGGGTCCATGCGTTCCCATCAAAAAAAAAAAATGGGTCCACGCGTTACTTGGGCAGAGGAAGCAGGGGCGCGGCCGTCCGCCATGGGAGGAGGCGGCCTCGGCGGCAGGGCCGGCGCCGGCGTGGCTCCTGCGGCCGGCGAAGTAGTCGCCCAGATCCGGCAAGCCGATGGCCTCGCCTAGCTCGGCGGCATGCGCGCCGCACTCCGCGGGCGTTGTGGCGCCGAAGTACTCCCGGAGCTTCGCGGCCGTCTGTGCCGCTGACGACCCGCTGCTCTTCGACGTCGTCTACAACCGCACCCACACCTGCGCGGGCGAAGCGCCGTCGCTTCTGGCCAGCCCGGAGCAGCAGCAGGCATCGCATGTTGCGGGGCCGCAAGGGATTCAGTCGCCGGCAGAGCTCATGACGCCGCCCGGCGGCACGGACGGATGCTGGCCGCCGGCGAGCTCCTGGTCTAGCTTGGCGGCAACTACGGCTAGGCGGACAACTCTGGTCTCGGGGTTGACATGGAGTTCGAGTCTCAGCTTGACGAGGTCTTGAATCCGTCCCAGTATTTCCAGCCGGAGATTCAGAGCCTGTAGGCGCCACGGCCACCATCGTGATGTACTCCCACTAGTATCGAGCAGGGCGGCGGCGCTGGGCGGCGGTTTAGGCGGCGCCGGGCAGCGGCAACCGACGGAGGAGGATGGGGATTGGGGAATCTAGAGGGCGGCGGCCATGGAAAATACTAGAGAAGGGGATTTTGCTTCGCCCCGAGCTGTTGTGCGGGTCGAACCTGTGTTGGGGGCTTCCCCACCGCTTTCCTTTCAAAAAAAAAACTTGTGGGTTACGCCCCGTTTCTGAATTTGGGGTTTGAGTCCAAACCGCACCGCACCAGTCCGCAATACTGGTCAGCCTGCCCCAATCCAAACCGTTTTTCTGTAGCACCCATTTCAGCCCAACCAAACTAAGGTCCAAGCAAAACCCGCACCATTAGGACCATTCCTAACCGCACCATTCCCAGGCTGAGACCCATGGGGCGGGTAGGGGGCAGAGAACATAATCGGGTATGGGTCTGGGAGAGGTTGACCCGGTCATACCCGACCCGACTGCCGGGCTTAGGGAAGACCAAAATGCTGTGGGTTGAAGGATGAGAGACTAGACAGTAGACAGGTCCGATCTGGGCCAATGTCAAGCTGGGCCAAACAAGTTCTTTTCTCTTTCTGTTTTTCTGTTTTCGTTTTAGTTTCTTTTCTATTTATGTTTTCGTTTTCTTTCTATTTTTCCTTTTTCTTTTCTGTTTTGTCTTCTGTTTTCTGTTTTTCGTTTTTTGTAAATGGTTTAAAATTTGAAAATGGGTCCAAAATTGAAAATAGTTCCAATTTTAAAAATGGTTCCAAATTTGAAAATGGTTCCAAAATTTCGAAAATGGTTCCAACTTTAAAAATGGTTCCAAATTTTAAAAAGGTTCCAAATTTAAATGCTTCCCAATTTAAAAATGGTTCCAAATTTGAAAAATGTTCATTTTCGATAATGATTCCATTTTGAAATGGTTCCAGATTTAAAAACTGTTCATTTTTTAAAATGGTTCCAAATTTAAAAATTGTTCATTTTCAAAAATGGTTCCAAATTTAAAAAGTTTCCAAATTTAAAAATGGTACCAAATTTGAAAAATGTTTATTTTTTCAAAATGGTTCCAAATTTAAAAATGGTTCCAAATTTAAAAATGTTTCCGAATTTAAAAGTGGTTCCAAATTTAAAAATAGTTTCGAATTTTTAAAAGGTTCCAAATTTAAAAGTGGTTTCGAATTTGAAAATGGTTTGGAATTTTAAAATATTCAGATTAATAAATATTCGTGTTTTAAAAAATATATTTAAATATTTTTCGGATTTTCTTTCAGATTTGGAAAACGCACGTACAATGGAACAAGCGAAACGTTTTTTTCGTGCGCGCATAAACTATTGGGCCGTGGCCCACTTATGGAAGTTGTACGCGGCGCTGCTCTAAAGCGCCGCTAACGAGCGACGTAAAGGACCTCCCTTTTAAACCGAGTGAGTTCTTGCTTTTTTTTAAGGCCCCGGAAGCTTTAATTAAATGGCCGGGTAATTTACATAGGCCCTTGTCAGATACGGAAATAACAAGCAGACCCTTCACTTTTACAAGAACGACCCTAAAAGTAAAACAGATTATGCCGTCGGGGCCTTCTCCACTGCAACTACTGCTCCTTGTTGACCTCCAAGCCCGATCACCGTCGACAACGCCGAGGACACAACAACTTGGGTTTTCGTCGGCGGAAACGTCAAGCCGAGATCACAGATCCTCCTCGTCTGCACCATGGCCTGGAGGAAGAAGATACTACGGCGCCTTCCGAGCACCGCAACACGGAGTGGCCTTCGTCGGCCACTTATCCTCCGTGGATGAACTCCGCTGAAGAGCTTCACCAGATCTTCCCCGGCCTCCCACCGCCAGATATGCCACCCAGGACCCAGCGTCTGTCTCCACGACGGCCCGATGTGAAAGAAAAATCCAGTGCGGGAAAACCGAACCCGAGCTTAGTTAGTAGAGGCGCCGTCGATGCAGCTCCCGCCTTTGGCTCCGCCCTCTGGAGCATCGCGACGAGGAGGCACACCGCCGCCCAGGGCGCAGATGCAGCTCGCGTGCATCCACGACCAAACTACCCTCGGCATAGTGCCGGATGCCACGTAGGACCAAACTAGCGACCCTAAACTACACCTATGTACATAGGGCGGCCGGACGCCTCGCCCTCCCCATCTCCAGCCGGCGAGCACACCGGGCGACTCTCAAGGGAAAGAAAAGGGAAAAGTGAGAGCCCCGAGTGAGTTCTTACTTGGTAGGGCCGACCTTTTCAAAACCCGGTAGAGCGCATGATGCTCCATGTTAACACGTGCTGTGCACTGATAACAGTTTTTTCTTTCTTTTTTACTTCCTTTTCTTTTCCAATTTCTACGAAGTGTTGCTCATGTCGCGGAACGCTAGGGGTTGTATGGTTTTAGAACTTGTTTTCCTAATAACCTAAGCCGCCTTTCTTTTTTATGATCAATGATTTTCGTCAAACAAAAACAAATCTTGCAAAATCTTGTGGCCTCTGTTGCAATCTTTCCATACATATTGCATGCATAATTTGACTGACATTTTCCTGTTAAAACCTAAGCAATTGATTTTTTTTCTTCAACAATGTACATGCTCGTCCGGTGCCATGTATTATTGCAGAGTGCTAGCACTTGTGAGTGTCATTTTGTTCTCACGTATTTATGTATAGCAATCACATCCGCATGGATCACTCGACTTTATACCTTTCAAATATATATCGTTTCCATTTATGTTTGCTTTTCAAATTCATAAGTATTAATCATATTGCGTTAAAGTAAGCATTTGAGATTTATTTATGGCCGACAAGTAGAAGTCAGGCCAAATGTGAGGGTAGAAGGTATTATAAACGATAATCACTTTGAAAGAAATATGACCAGGTTCATATGATAAAGTGGAAACACATATTAGCAAAATAAAATGACTATTTAACGACTTCTGGTGGGTTTGTCTATATAACATATAATATATAGATAGATTTAGCCTAACATCTTGATGATTTTTAAAAACTAAGCTCTATGTATTGTTTAAATTAAAAAAAGGCTAAATAAATCTGGAAATATGCAGGACACAATTTGCCACGCTGGGATTAACATGAGCCTACTCTGGAAGCTTCAGGTGTTATCGCGACTCTTCTGTACCCAACTAGTGCCGGCCCAACACAACGAATGAATTCCAGTGCCGTCTAGTCCTTTCCTGAAGATGATGGAATTCTCGAGATACATACTCCCGAAACTACTCTTGCCCACCTTCTATAAATTCTCCCCCTCTCCGTCGAGAGGACCCAACGAAGTCTGAAGAATCGATCAAAAAGCTCTTGTGAATCGCTCACCCTTCCACTTCCGACACCAACCAAATCATCAATTCCTTAGACCACCATCTCGAGTCCCCACGACCAGACCGACAATGTCGCTCATCCGCCGCAGCAACGTGTTCGACCCCTTCTCGCTCGACCTCTTCGACCCATTCGACGGCTTCCCCTTCGGCTCCGGCAGCAGCGGCGGCGGCAGCCTCGTCCCGCGCACTTCCTCTGACACGGCGGCCTTCGCCGGGGCACGCATCGACTGGAAGGAGACCCCCGAGGCGCACGTTTTCAAGGCGGACGTGCCAGGGCTGAAGAAGGAGGAGGTCAAGGTGGAGGTGGAGGACGGCAACATCCTGCAGATCAGCGGCGAGAGGAACAAGGACCATGAGGAGAAGACCGACACCTGGCACCGGGTGGAGCGCAGCAGCGGCAAGTTCCTGCGCAGGTTCAGGCTCCCGGACAACGCCAAGGCGGAGCAGGTGAAGGCTTCCATGGAGAACGGCGTGCTCACAGTCACCGTGCCCAAGGAGGAGGTCAAGAAGCCAGAGGTCAAGTCCATCCAGATCTCCGGCTAGAGGTCTGCGTGGCCTGGTACGCTATGGAGTGGAGGTGCAGAGACGCGCAACTGAGTTTGTTCTTGAGTCGTTCCGATCTCCTGGTAGAAAATAAAGTTGAGTCTGGGCGACTGCGTCCGTCCGTCAGGTGTAGTGTGTAACATGGTCTGAAGCTTTCTCTTCTGGTGTTCCGAGTCCAAGTTCTGATTTGTTGTTCATCAGCGTCCTCTCCATTCTCCTCTGTACTCAGATCGATGCTGGTCTCATGAAACTAGTGCTAGTTGGTGTTTACTAAAATTAATAATTTGCTACTCCCTCCTTCATAAATATAAGATGCTGGTCTCATGAAACTAGTACTAGCTGTTGCTAGTTGTGTTTACTAAAATTAATTAATAGTTCCTCTCCCAGCTCCCGCGCCGCCGCCGCCAGGCACACCCCGCCGCCGTCCTCTCTCCTCGCCCCACACCTTCCTCTCCCTCGCCGCCCCAGCAACCACCGACCCTGTGTCGTCCTTCGGGGCGGCCCGGGGGAGCAAGCTCGGCGCTCAGGAGGCAAGACCGGAGCTCGTGCCGCCGCTGCCGCCGGAGGCCGGACATCGCGGTGGCGGCGGGCCCTGCTTCCCAATGGGCGGCAGGGAGCCTCGGGCTGCTGTGAGCGCAGCGGAGGACGGACGCCGGGGCGGCGGCCCCGGACCGGTGGAGCGCGACGGCGGCCGGTTCTCGCGCGGGCGGCGCGGCTGCCGACGGAGAGGAAGCCGGGGCGGCGGCCCCGGGCAGGAGGTGGCGCCGCGCGCTCTGCTGGTCGCGACGGCGCGAGGTGGAGCTGCGGGGCAGCGGCTCGGAGGTGCGGCCGGAGCGAGCGGCGCGCGGGGCTCCTGAGCGGAGGAGGGGTGCTGCGTGTGGAGGATGGCTGCGGGGAGGAGGAGGTGATGCGTGCTTGGCGCGGCTGTGAGGCTCGGCAGGGGCGTGGCCGGAGAGGAGGATGCCGGGGCGGCGGCCCCGGGGCTGCGGGTGTGCGGCGATCGTCGCGGCTGCTATGGGGCGGTGCGGCGGTCGGGGTTGAAGGCGTCGGTTCTCCTTCCGGCGTGGTGCTCGGAGGAGTCGTCCATCTTCTTTTCGGTGCCTCCGCGTGGTGCGGAGCTCGGGTTGCAAGATTGATGGTTCTTCGCCTCCAACTCTGGAGGTCGGGATGGCGTGGTGCGGCAGGGGCTGTCTGCATCCCCGGCTGCTGCGGAGCCGGGCGGGAGGATGCCGGGGCGGCGGCCCGACTGCGGAGGAGCGTGGAGGAGTGTGGATGCTGGTGGGCTAGTCGGTCTCGTGGTGAGCAGGTGCATGCACGTCGAGCGAAAGCTCTGCTCCGGCTGTCGTCGGGCAGGCGGCAACGACGCCTTCGGGCGCCGTTTCTCTTCTTGAAGATGCCGTCGAGACGTGGTGCTCGCCTTTCACCCGGACCACTCCGGGGGAAACCCTAGATCTTCCGGGTCGAGCGATGCTGGCGCACTGTGTCATGCTCCCCCTTGGGGGCATCGTTCTTGGAGTGGTGACCGGTTGGAGGGACATGTGGTTGCGGGAGGTGGCGGCGAGGGAGTCGAGGCTGGTGTGGCGGCAGCATCTGCGGCTGTCTTTTAGGCCGGGGCGGCGGCCCCGGATGTTGGTGCGACGTCCGTGGTCCGCGAACAGCTCTCCTTGGGCAGCTTGGGCTGCGGGTGGCTGGTTCGTGCGGCGTCGTGGCTCGGTTGCGAGCGGTGCTATGTCGGGACGGCGGTCCCGGAAGGGGGTGCTGGCGGCGAGGCTGTCGGGGCTGCTTGGGCAGCGGCAGCAGCGGTTGTCTTTTAGGCCGGGGCGGCGGCCCCGGATGTTGGTTCGGCGGTCGTGGTCTGCGAGCGGTTTACCTGGTGCAGCTTGGGCTGTGGGTGGCCGTGTCGTGCGGCGTCGTGGGTTTTCGAGGTTGTGGGGCTTCGCCCCGTGGGTTGTGTTGCGTTGCGTTGTTGTATGGTTTTCGCCGGTTTCTTCCATAATAAACCGGGCGCCTTCTGCTTAATAAATGGTGAGGCAAAGCTTTTGCCTCGGTTTCGAAAAAAAAAACTAAAATTAATATTTTGCTACTCCCTCCGTTCATAAATATAAGAAGTTTTGGGTGGTACACATGTTGTTTAGATACATATCAAAATGAGTGTGCATGTACAAAAAATGTGTCTACATACATTTGTGTGCATGTGCATGTGGTCAAAAGCTAAAACTTCTTATACTCCCTCCGATTCATATTAGTGGGCATAGTTTTGTCTAAATTCATATGTATCTAGTTAAGTATTTAGACTAGATACATGTGTATCTAGATAAAGTTGTGTCCACTAATATAGATCGAAGGTAGTATTAAAAAACGGAGAGAGTAATTTGGTTGGCCGATGCAGATAAGACTGTACTCGCAAGCATAAGGAGCACGGGCGCACGGCTCCATCTACCCTCAACGATGCGTCTCCTCTACCAAGCCACAATTTGCATCTCCTCTGCTAGCATCGTCATTCACCGAAGCTCACTGTCGGCATCGTCGTACTCCCTCTATTCATATTCCCCCATATATATAAAAGTACGTGCGATTCACGTCTGTTTCTGCTATCCACGTCGCCCGAAAGACGCAGACCGTCCGATTGAGCGAACCAACGACCCAGATGACTTCAGAAATCGTGCGCTACTGTAGCAGAGAAATTTTAGCCAATCACAGCCCGCGCACGATTTTTGGCGCGGTCGATTTTACGAAAAAGAACCCGCAAATTTCATAAACTAACCCGCAGTCCAACTTTAACGTTACGCAGGACCTATTTGCAATTACAGAAAAACGCACGGCCTTCTGTGCAAAAACGTCCGCAGACTCCCCCTCTCTGGCACGCGATGCCGGAAGCTGCCGCCGCCGCTCGCCCCCGCCGCTCCGCTCCTCTTCCTCCAGATCGAAGCACATAGGAGCCTCCGCCGCCTCCTCTTCTTCCACCTCGCCCAGGAACGCGTGCTGGGCTGCTCCAGAGACGCCGCAATCGACGCGGCCGTGCTCCGCATCCGCGCGTCTCCGGCGAAGCTCCGGCGACCAAATAGTGGCGGCGCCGCCACCTTCGGATAGATCGCGTCCGCGCGCTTCGAACGCTCCCAACCGCGTGTTCTAATTCGCGCTAGGTCGCCGCCGGCGACCTTGCCGTCGCCGCTGTCTCCCCTGCTAACGTCACCTCGACGTGGCGGTGGGCCCCATTAGTCAGGGTCTTATTCTTTTCCCAAAAATAAACTGACATGTGGGGCCAATATACTTAAACAATTTGCAGAAAAATAAACAACAGTACAAAATCAATAGTTTAAAATCTATCTAGCAGAAAAATATGAAAAATATATTAAAATGATCAGAGAAATATATTCTAATTATTTATAGCACAATACAAACATTTCTGAACATTTTTAAATTACGCCCAATTCACTTAAACAATTTACATAAAATGAATAATAGCTTAAAATCAGTAGTTAAAAATCTACCTACCAGAAAAAAACAAATATATCAAAACGATCAGAAAAATAAATTCTAATTATTTATAGCATAATACAACCATTTTTGACCATTTTAAAAAACAGTAAATATTTAGAGAAAATCCAAATGCACTTTTTCTGATTAAATGGAGTTGAAATAAAAAAACTTTCACACTGTGAAAAATAAATTCTACTTATTTATAGCACAATACAAACATTTCTGAACATTTTAAATTAGACCCAATTCACCTAAACAATTTACATGAAATGAATAATAGTATAAAATCAGTAGTTCAAAATCTACCTACCAGAAAAAAACATATATCAAAATGATCAGAAAAATAAATTCTAATTATTTATAGCATAATACAACCATTTCTGAACATTTTTAAAAAAGGTAAACATTTAGAGAAAATCCCAATGCACTTCTTCTGATTAAATGGAATTGAAATAAAAAAAATATACTTTCACACTGTATTTCCTCTAATTATGTTGCTCAATTAACTATTTAAGACAAAATACAAACATATTACATTATTTCAAGATAGTTCATATTTAGAGATAATATAAGTAAACTCTCTCTAATTATGCATTTAAATTTAATAAATACTCAAATTAGTTCATATTTTGATATAATCATAATGTATTTTCTCTGAATATGAAGTTAAATATAATATGTATGGTAAACCAGAAAACATATTTTACCATTTCAATTTAGTTAGCATATTAGAGGTAATATAACTAAATTCTCTCTAATAAAAAAACTTGATTAGCTGGATATTTGAAGCAAATACGAATTCCATTTCCTCTAATTATATACTTAATTTAATAAATGCTTAAGGCATATACCCATACTGAAGCATTTTCAACTCAAATTTCAAATTAAAGACCTCTAAAAAAAAATTAAGTTTTTTAAAATGTAACCATTTTATAAACGTGCAAATAATTCATACCTTAATACGTTTTTGCTCCAACCAATTTTAAAACAACCATTTTTTAGAATCCAAAACGTTTTTCCAACATAAACTTTTTAAAAATTACGAATCTAAACATTTGCCCAACGTAAGCTTTTTAAAAATTACAAAAAAAAAACACATTTGAACAATCTCTAAAATCTGACCATTTTAAAAACATAAACTTTTTTCAATTACAATTATTTCCAAACTTGCACAATTTTCAAATGTGAATTTTCCCAATTTTGAATTTTACCGCACGTGCATGGCATATACATTTAAATAATTCAAAAAAAAATGTCTTCCTGCCCTACCCACTTCATAAATGTAAAAATAATTCAAATCTGAATAACTTCCCAAATTAATTAAATTTCCAAATATTAACAATTTTTAACCGTAAACTTTCTTCGCACTTCAAAAAATTTCAAACCTTCGCAACTTTTCCAAATCGACATTTTTCAAATTTAAATTTCACCAAACACGCGCGGCATTTGCCGCGCTAAGATCCCTAGTTTATAAAACGCACGAACTTTCCCAGATTTACGTTGACAAAGAATTTGTAATGATGCTACAAAATAAAAAAATGGTCGAAAAAGTTGGCATAATCTAAATTTTACTCCAAAACTGATTGACCCACGAAGAATAATACTGTATTTTTTTGACCCAGATGAGTATCGAGTTGACATAAAAGTAAAAATAGCTCTGACATGTAAAAGGTGTATGCTGATACATTCTTACCTCTCATCTGTTGCGATATATGAATGGTTCTCGGAAAAGTGTTCTCTGCTCCCCGAGCTCTAGTGCTCCCTCCACATAAAAAAAATTGAAAATTATATTTCTGAGTTTCAAAAAATTCTAAAAAATTCACGGGTGTAATCAATAGTGTATCTATACTATTATTAAAATAGCAAACATGTTGCGGATACATTAAATTTGAGTCGTTCAATATCAGATCAATGGATCAGATCGTTCCAATAATGTTGAGCACCTCAACCCACCTCGCCACCGCTTAAAAAATAAATCGTTCCGGTCAGCGACGGCTAGAGTAGCATCAGGGCCGATGAGGCAGGAGAAAGCTTGGTGCGAGGGCGACGCGAGGACGGCCGTGGCCAGAAGAGGAGGAGAAGGGCTGCACCGAGGGGTGAAGCTTGGAGGCTCCCTGGCCGTGGAGGTCGGGACCGGCCGACGCGCAGGACGCCATGAGAAGAGGCATGGGACGGGGCGGGGGCGCGGTGGTCAAGGATGAGCAGGGCCGGAGGATCTCGAGCCCGCGCGCGTGATGTATGTAAAATGCATACATGAACTTTGCACTATATTACTTGTATTCCAATCATATTTGCATCATATAAGGGTTATATCAATGTTTTATAATGATTTTTGAGAATATTATATTTATTTCCTATTTTTATGGAATTAACCCTGCGCAGGCAGAAAACCCTATTTCTTTATTTTAATGTTTCAGGGACCCAAACGACGTCCAAATGACCTGGAAATTTACGGGCGTCAATATTTGGAAGGAAGAAGACTTGGGGGCGAAGGAAGCAAACAAGCGGAGACCCGAGGGCCAAATTAGGTGGGCCCACACGGCCCATGTACCTGGCCGTGTGGGACCCCTCATTTTGGGCCTCGGAGCTCCGTTGTCTTTGATCTTTCCTCCACCGACTCCGTTTCGACCTAAAACTGACTATAAAAATAGTCCCCCGACGTTCTCTGGAAGGAGCGCCGCCGAAACACAGAAACCACGAAATAGAGACCTGGAGCTGCAGATTGGAGGGGGAAAACTCCGGCGGGGCCTGCCGGGGTGGTCTCATCTTCTCCAACGACTTCTCCACCGTCTCCATGATGAAGGGGAAGTAGTCCACCCCCTGTACCTTGGGTTTGTGGTGGTAACTTGATCTAATCTCTCTATGTATGATCATTGTTGGAGTCCATATGATGTGCCTTGCATAAGTATGGATCTATCTATGTAATTCTTATGGTGGATATTGTGGTATGAGATGATTTGTTATACATTTACCGTTGTGTTGGAGCTTTTATGATTTGTCATACTTTGGAGATATTCTATGATGCATGTGATGGTTTGATTTATGCATAATGCCTTGTTTATCCTTGTCATGAGGTGATTGACACCACCAAGTGTGGATAGATGAGAGAGATGTGGTCATGCACACGAATTATGAATCATTGCACTAGTGTTTAGAATATTGTCCATTATGAAGTATGATGTATGTAGTGTTGGAAATATGACCTAGAGGCAATAATAAAGAGTTATTATCATATTTCCATGTTCATGGTAATGTTTATTCTCCATGCTATAATTGTATTAACCGGAAACCTAATACATGTGTGGTTATGTAAACAACACAGAGTCCCTAGTAAGCCTCTACTAGACTAGCTCGTTGATTAATGATGGTTATGGTTTCCTAACCATGGACATGAGTTGTCAATTAATAACGAGGTCATGTCATTGGAGAATGACGTGATGGACAGACCCAACCAAGCATAGCAATATTGATCGGATAAATAAGTATATATTGCCATGTCTTGTATTGTCAAGTATCCTGTTTCTTTGACCATGAGATTATGTCTATCCCGGGTACTGAGGAATACGTCTTGGGGACTTCAAACGTCACTTCGTAACTGGGTGACTATAAAGGTGTCTTACAGGTATCTCCGAAAGTACTTGTTGATTTGCATGTATCAAGACTGGGATTTGTCCCTCCGTGTGACGGAGAGATATACTCTGGGCCCACTCGGTAATGCACATTCGGTATCGCTTGCAAGCACGTGACTAAAGAGTTAGCCACATGGAATGTTGTATTATGGAACGAGTAAAGAGTACTTACTAGTAACGAGATTGAGCTAGGTATGGTGATACCGCCGATCAGATCTCGGGTAAGTAAAATATCGTGAGACAAAGGAAATGGAATACGTTGACATTGTGGTTCACACTGATAACGATCTTCGTTGAACTTGTGGGAGTCATTATGGGCATCCAGGTCCCGCTAATGGTTATTGATCATAGAGGAGTCTCGATCATGTCCACTTGTTCTCGAACCCGTAGGGTCACACACTTAAAGTTCGGTAACGCTAGAGTAGCTTTGGGATAATTATAATGGTGAGACCGAAGGTTGTTCGGAGTCCCGGATAGGATCCGGGATATCACGAGGAGCTCCGGAAGAGTCCGGAGATAAAGTTTCATATATAGGAATGTGGTTTTTGGGTTCCGGAAAAGTTCAGGAATTAACCGATATTGTATCGGGGTTTTTCCTGAAATGTTCCGGTGGGTCCCATGGTGGGGCCCACTATCCCGAACGTCCCACTTAGGATATTTGGCAGCCAAGTTCCTTCCTTGAGAAGTCTTGGCAGCTAGGTTCCTTCCTGGGGAAGCCTTGGAGGCTGGTTCCTTCCTGGGGAAGATTTGGAGGCTAGTTTCTTCCTAGGAAGATTGGAGGCTGGTTTCTTCCTAGGGAAGATTTGGAGGCTGGTTTCTTCCTAGGGAAGATTGGAGGCTGGTTTCTTCCTGGGGAAGATAGCCTCACACCCCCTCCCCACATCCTATATAAGGAGGGTACCATTTGGGGAAAGAATGATTTTGATTCCTAAGCCGGTACACTTCCTCTTACTCCTTTCTCTTGTGGTCTTGGCTTGATGAAGCCCTGCCCGCGTGAGAGCTCACCGAACCACCACACCGTCGTGCTGCTGGTTTGAATCCCATCTACTTCTCCTTCAAGCTTGCTGGATCAAGAAGAGGAGACGTTGCTGAGCCGTACGTGTGTAAATCTCGGAGGCACCGCTCGTTGTGGTGCTGATCGGAGTGAACCGCATCAAGGTCTACACCAAGCTGCGTTGTGATTAACGTCCAACGCTCGTGTTCTTCGAGGGTATGTTGATTACCCTCCCCGTTACTTGCATCTCCTTAGATAAGATCTTTGGGTGTTGCTTCCGCATGTGAGAGAATTTTTTGATTTTCTGTCGCGCATATCCCTACAGTGGTATCAGAGCCGTGCTTTGCGTAGTTGCTTTGTACGGATAGAACACAAGGAGTTGTGTGGCGTTTGATATTTATTGTTGCTACCCTCTCGCGTGTACTTCTTGGTTTTGTGGCATGGTAAGATGCAGCGGCCCGGACCAACTTTACAGTCTTCGGATTGAGACCGGTTCCGCACTTGACATGCAACTGGTTTGCATATGCGGCTGGCGGGTGTCTGTCGCTCTTATCATAGTGAAACCGGATTTACAATGGAGGGCTTATAGAAGTTAATAAGCAACTTGTATTATCAGCGTTGTGGTTTTTGCGTAGGTAAGAACGGTTCTTACGCAGCCCCTAGAAGCCACGTAAAATTGCAAAAATCAAGGGAGAGGCGTCTAACTTGTTTTTGCAGGGGTGGTTGTGATTTGGTATAGCCCAATTTTACAATATTTGTTGTATGAGATGCACATTGATTGTAATATTATTTTGTGACCTGCGTGTCATGAGATCGGCAGCCGGCAGGAGCCAAATGGTTGTCTTATTATTTTGTGACCTGCGTGTCAACTTAATACGCCATGTAATTGCATTACTTTATCGCTAAGGAGTTAGCAATAGTTGTGGATGCAACGTGATGGTGGAGGCAACCATGCATCTTGCTGGAGGGATGATGGAGATCATGGTGCGTTCTAGATGGAGATCAAGACGCAAGAAAAGGGCTATACCATATCACATTGTTTAAGCATGTGATGTTTATCCTTTATGCATCTTATTCTGCGTGTGCACGACGGTAGCATTATAAGATGATCCCTCACTCAAAATTAAGATCGTGTTCTCCCCAAGTATGCCACCGCCAAGACAGTTCTTCGTTTCTAAGCACCACGTGATGATCGGGTGTGATGGATTCTACGTTCCACACAGCGGGTGTTGCTCGAGCCTAGCATGTACAGACATGGCCTCGGCACACAGGCAGATATACTTGGGTTAGCTTAACGAGCCTAGCATGTGCAGACATGGCCTCGGAACACAAGAACCGAAAGGTTAAACACGAATCATATGGTTGATATGATCAACATGGTTGATGTTCACCATTGAAGCTACATCGGCTCACGTGATGATCGGAGTTTGGTGTGGTGGATTTGGATCGTGTTCCACTTAACAACTATGAGGGATGTTGGTTTAAGTGGGAGTTCACTTGGTAATTTGATTACACTGAACTCTTTATCATGAACAAGTCTAAAATTGTCTTTGCAAATTATGTTGTAGATCATGGCACGCAACGTAGCTCAGTTCAACATCAACGCGTTCCTTGAGAAAGAAAAACTGAAAACATCTGGGTCCAACTTCAATGACTGGCACCGCAATTTGAGGATTGTCCTCAATGGGTGTAAGAAGCATTATGTGCTCGATGCAGCGCTAGGTGACCCACCTGCAGTCAGTGCTCCCACTGAAGAACTGAACGCATTTGATGCGCGCAGTGATGACCACACGATAGTTAAATGTGCAATTCTTACATCTCTGGAGCCAGATCTCCAGAAACGTTTTGAACTTCACGGGGCATTCGAAATGGTCGAAGAGCTGAAAACTATGTTTCAGACTCAAGCCCGTGCTGAAAGATATGAGATATCTGAGAAGTTCTTTACTTGTAAGATGGAGGAGCACAGCTCTGTCAGTGAACATGCTTTAGCCATGTCCGGCTATATCCAACGCCTTACTCAGCTGGGAATTGTCATCCCAGACGAGTTGAACACTGATAGGGTGCTCCAATCACTACCACCGAGTTACAAATCGTTTGTGCTCAACTATAACATGCAAGGGATGAGAAAGTCGATTCCCGAGCTTTTCGCAATGCTGAAATCTGCGGAAGTGGACATAAAAAAGGAACATCAAGTGTTGATGGTCAACAGAACCACCGGCTTTAAGAAAGCTAAGGCAAAGAAGGGAAAATTCAAGAAGGATGGCAAACCTGTTGCCACGCCTGCGAAGAAGCCCAAGGCTAAGCCTGAAACGGTGTGTTTCTACTGCAAAGGGGAAGGTCACTGGAAGCGCAACTGTGCCAAATACTTGGCGGATAAGAAGGCTGGAAATATCAAAGGTATATATGATATACATGTTATTGATGTGTACCTTACTAGTTCCCGTAGTAGTGCCTGGGTATTTGATACCGGTTCGGTTGCTCACATTTGCAACTCGAAACAGGAACTGCAGAATAAACGGAGACTAGCAACGGATGAGGTGACGATGCGCGTCGGGAATGGATCAAGAGTTGATGTCATCGCCGTCGGCATGCTACCTCTACATTTACCTTCGGGACTAGTTTTAAACCTAAATAATTGTTATTTGGTGCCTGCGTTAAGCATGAACATTATATCTGGATCTTGTTTATTGCGAGACGGTTACTCATTTAAATCTGAGAACAATGGTTGTTCTATTTCTATGAGTAATATCTTTTATGGTCATGCACCGGTTGTAAATGGTTTATTCTTGTTGAATCTCGAAAGTAATTCACACATCCATAACATTGATGCTAAAAGATGCAAGATGAATGATGATAATACCACATACTTGTGGCACTGCCGTTTAGGTCATATTGGTGTAAAGCGTATGAAGAAACTCCATACTGATGGACTTTTGGAGTCACTTGATTTTGAATCATTTGACACGTGTGAACCATGCCTTATGGGCAAGATGACTAAAACTCCTTTTTCCGGTACGATGGAAAGGGCAAGTGACTTATTGGAAATCATACATACTGATGTGTGTGGACCGATGAGCATTTCGACACGCGGTGGATATCGTTACTTCATAACCTTCACTGATGATTTGAGTAGATATGGGTATATTTACTTAATGAAACACAAGTCTGAAACTTTTGAAAAGTTCAAAGAGTTCCAGAGTGAAGTGGAAAATCATCGTAACAAGAAGATTAAATTTCTACGATCTGATCGTGGAGGTGAATATTTGAGTTACGAGTTTGGCATGCATTTGAAGACTTGTGGAATTGTTTCACAACTCACGCCACCTGGAACACCACAGCGTAATGGTGTGTCCGAACGTCGTAATCGCACTTTATTAGATATGGTGCGTTCTATGATGTCTGTATCCGATCTGCCAATGTCGTTTTGGGGTTATGCATTAGAGACAGCCGCATTCACTTTAAACAGGGCACCATCTAAATCCGTTAAGACGACGCCATATGAGATATGGTGTGGCAAGAAGCCAAAGTTGTCGTTTCTTAAAGTTTGGGGATGCGAGGCTTATGTCAAAAGGCTGCTGCCTGATAAGCTCGAACCCAAAGCGGAAAAGTGCGTCTTCATAGGATACCCTAAGGAAACTGTCGGGTATACCTTCTATCACAGATCCGAAGGCAAAGTCTTTGTTGCCAAGAATGGATCCTTTCTTGAGAAAGAGTTTCTTTCGAAAGATGTGAGTGGGAGGAAAATAGAGCTAGACGAGGTTGTTGAACCTTCTCCCGAATTGGAGAGTAGCGCAGCGCAGGAAGTTGTTCAGGCGCCGCTTTCACCAACTAGAGAGGAAGCTAATGATGGTGATCATGAAACTTCGGTCTTAGCTGAAATTCGCAGGTCGGCTAGGATACGTACCGCTCCTGAGTGGTACGGTAACCCTGTCATGAATGTGTTATTGTTAGACAATGACGAACCTGCGAGTTATGAGGAAGCAATGATGAGCCCAGACTCTGGGAAATGGCAAGAAGCCATGCAATCCGAAATGGAATCCATGAGTGAAAACCAAGTATGGACTTTGGTTGATCTTCCTGATAGCCGCAAGGCTGTCGAGTGTAAATGGATTTTCAAGAAGAAAACAGACGCTAACGGTAATGTCACCGTTTATAAAGCACGACTTGTCGCAAAAGGTTTTCGACAAGTTCAAGGAGTTGACTACGATGAGACTTTCTCACCCGTAGCGATGCTTAAGTCTGTTAGGGTTCTACTAGCAATTGCTGCATTTTTCGATTATGAAATTTGGCAGATGGATGTCAAAACAGCGTTCCTCAACGGAAACATTGAAGAAGAGTTGTATATGATACAACCCGAAGGTTTTGTCGATCCTAAGGATGCTGGTAAAGTATGCAAACTTCAGCGTTCCATTTATGGGCTGAAGCAAGCATCCCGGAGTTGGAACATTCGCTTTGATGATGTGATCAAAGGTTTTGGATTTGTCCAAAATTATAAAGAAGCGTGTGTTTACAAGAAAGTGAGTGGGAGCTCGGTCGCATTCCTAGTGTTATATGTGGATGACATATTACTTATTGGGAATGACGTGGAGCTGCTTAACAGTATAAAAGGTTATTTGAATAAGAGTTTTTCAATGAAAGACCTTGGTGAAGCTGCTTACATATTAGGCATTAAGATCTATAGAGATAGATCGAGACGCTTGATAGGACTCAGTCAAAGTACATACCTTGACAAAGTTTTGAAGAAGTTCAAAATGGATCATGCAAAGAAAGGGTTCTTGCCCATGTTGCAAGGTAAGACATTGAGTAAGACTCAGTGTCCAACTACGGCAGATGAAAGAGAGAGGATGAGTAAAATCCCCTATGCCTCAGCCATAGGCTCAATCATGTATGCCATGTTGTGTACTAGACCAGATGTGTCTCATGCTCTTAGTTTGACGAGCAGGTACCAGAGTGATCCTGGAGAGGAACACTGGACAGCAGTTAAAAATATCCTTAAGTACTTGAGAAGAACTAAGGACATGTTTCTTGTCTATGGTGGTTGTGAAGAGCTCGCCGTAAAAGGTTACGTCGACGCTAGCTTCGACACTGATCCAGACGACTCGAAATCTCAATCTGGATACGTTTTTGTTTTGAATGGAGCTGCGGTTAGCTGGAGGAGTTCCAAGCAGAACGTTGTTGCGGCATCTACATTAGAGGCGGAATATATGGCTGCTTCCGAAGCAGCAAGAGAAGGGATATGGTTGAAGGAGTTCACCACAGAGCTCGGTGTGATTCCGAATGCACTGGATCCTATGGAGATCTATTGTGACAACACTGGTGCCATTGCTCTAGCCAAGGAACCAAGATGTCACAAGACCTCCAAGCATATCAAACGCCGTTTCCATCTAATTCGTGAAAGTGTTCACGTGGGAGATATTAGGATTTGCAAAGTACATACGAGTCTGAATGTTGCAGACCCGTTGACTAAACAGCTTCCACGAGATAAACATGATCAGCACCTGAAGTCCATGGGTGTTAGATCTTTACCAATGTAAACTAGATTATTGACTCTAGTGCAAGTGGGAGACTGTTGGAAATATGCCCTAGAGGCAATAATAAAGAGTTATTATCATATTTCCATGTTCATGGTAATGTTTATTCTCCATGCTATAATTGTATTAACCGGAAACCTAATACATGTGTGGTTATGTAAACAACACAGAGTCCCTAGTAAGCCTCTACTAGACTAGCTCGTTGATTAATGATGGTTATGGTTTCCTAACCATGGACATGAGTTGTCAATTAATAACGAGGTCATGTCATTGGAGAATGACGTGATGGACAGACCCAACCAAGCATAGCAATATTGATCGGATAAATAAGTATATATTGCCATGTCTTGTATTGTCAAGTATCCTGTTTCTTTGACCATGAGATTATGTCTATCCCGGGTACTGAGGAATACGTCTTGGGGACTTCAAACGTCACTTCGTAACTGGGTGACTATAAAGGTGTCTTACAGGTATCTCCGAAAGTACTTGTTGATTTGCATGTATCAAGACTGGGATTTGTCCCTCCGTGTGACGGAGAGATATACTCTGGGCCCACTCGGTAATGCACATTCGGTATCGCTTGCAAGCACGTGACTAAAGAGTTAGCCACATGGAATGTTGTATTATGGAACGAGTAAAGAGTACTTACTAGTAACGAGATTGAGCTAGGTATGGTGATACCGCCGATCAGATCTCGGGTAAGTAAAATATCGTGAGACAAAGGAAATGGAATACGTTGACATTGTGGTTCACACTGATAACGATCTTCGTTGAACTTGTGGGAGTCATTATGGGCATCCAGGTCCCGCTAATGGTTATTGATCATAGAGGAGTCTCGATCATGTCCACTTGTTCTCGAACCCGTAGGGTCACACACTTAAAGTTCGGTAACGCTAGAGTAGCTTTGGGATAATTATAATGGTGAGACCGAAGGTTGTTCGGAGTCCCGGATAGGATCCGGGATATCACGAGGAGCTCCGGAAGAGTCCGGAGATAAAGTTTCATATATAGGAATGTGGTTTTTGGGTTCCGGAAAAGTTCAGGAATTAACCGATATTGTATCGGGGTTTTTCCTGAAATGTTCCGGTGGGTCCCATGGTGGGGCCCACTATCCCGAACGTCCCACTTAGGATATTTGGCAGCCAAGTTCCTTCCTTGAGAAGTCTTGGCAGCTAGGTTCCTTCCTGGGGAAGCCTTGGAGGCTGGTTCCTTCCTGGGGAAGATTTGGAGGCTGGTTTCTTCCTAGGGAAGATTTGGAGGCTGGTTTCTTCCTAGGGAAGATTGGAGGCTGGTTTCTTCTGGGGAAGATAGCCTCACACCCCCTCCCCACATCCTATATAAGGAGGGTACCATTTGGGGAAAGTAATGATTTTGATTCCTAAGCCGGTACACTTCCTCTTACTCCTTTCTCTTGTGGTCTTGGCTTGATGAAGCCCTGCCCGCGTGAGAGCTCACCGAACCACCACACCGTCGTGCTGCTGGTTTGAATCCCATCTACTTCTCCTTCAAGCTTGCTGGATCAAGAAGAGGAGACGTTGCTGAGCCGTACGTGTGTAAATCTCGGAGGCACCGCTCGTTGTGGTGCTGATCGGAGTGAACCGCATCAAGGTCTACACCAAGCTCGTTGTGATTAACGTCCAACGCTCGTGTTCTTCGAGGGTATGTTGATTACCCTCCCCGTTACTTGCATCTCCTTAGATAAGATCTTTGGGTGTTGCTTCCGCATGTGAGAGAAAATTTTGATTTTCTGTCGCGCATATCTCTACATGTAGGTACGGGATGGCCGATGTGACACGGCATATGTATTGAGTGACATGTGAAATACAGCCCAACATCCTTTATCTGGGGGTAAAAAGGAAGAGTATGATGTGGGAGTGACAGCAACCACGCTAGCCTTACGAGGGTGACCTAGCAACACAAATGAGTACTTCTTTCAACTATGTGTTTTAGGACATATAGCCGTCATAAAAGCTATCATTAAAACATGATAATTGTGTGTACTTTATCTATAACATGATAATCACCGTAGATGAGAGAGAGAGGATTAAGTGAACCCATGAACCCATGTCCATTGTTCCTATAAGAGAAAACCTTTGTCCTGTTGATACGTCCAAAACGTATCTACTTTCCCGAACACTTTTGCTATTGTTTTACCTCTAACTTGTGTGTTTTGAATACAACTAATGCGGACTAACGCTGTTTTCAGCAGAATTGCCCTGGTGTCTTGTTTTTGTGCAGAAAGTCAACTTTCGGGAAAAATACCAGAAAAGATCGCAAACCTCCTATTTTACCAGAAGACTCACGGAGCCAGAAGGGGAGGCGGAGATGGGCCACGAGTGGCCCAAACCACATGGTGGCGCGGCCAGGGGGCCCACCGCGCCAGCCACTGAGGAGGGCGCCTCGGCCACCTCCCCGAGTCCCCCTTTCGACTACTTAACCCTTCTGACCTAAAAACGTCGGGGGTCGTCCACTTCATCCAGAAACATCACCGTACGCCGCCACCATCGCGAAACCTATTTCGGGGACCAGAAACTCCGTTCTGGCACTCCGCCGGGACGGGGAATTGGAGGAGATCATCGCCATCATCATCACCGACGCTTCTCCATCGACCATCCATGTTTCCCCCATCCATGTGTGAGTAATTCCCTGCTGTAGGCTGAGGGGGATGGTAGGGATTGGATGAGATTGTTCATGTAATAAGCTATAAGATCATTAGGGCATGGTGCCCAGTATCCGTTGTTAGTACTTATTGATGTTGTTGCAACTTGTTGAGCTTAATGCTTGTCACTAGGGCCCGAGTGCCATGATTTCAGATCTGAACATGTTATTGTTTCATAATGATATGCACTGTTTATTGATCATACCTGCAAGTTGTATACACATATTGTTGTTCGGAACCCGCGTCCCAAAGTGACAATAATTGGGACAGCCGAGGGGAATGGCTGCGATGTGAGGATCACATATGTTCACTGCGTGTTAATGCTTTGCTCCGGTACTTTATTAAAAGGAGTACCTTAATTACCAGTAGATTCCCTTGAGGCCCGGCTGCCACCGGCTGGTAGGACAGAAGATGTTGTACAAGTTTCTCATTGCGAGCACGTACGACTATATACGGAACACATGCCTACGTTTATTTAGTACTTGGATGCTTTATCATTATTATCTGCAATGCCTATGTCTTGATTATTATATGAGCTATCTTATCCATGCAGCGCCCGTACATCCATCCCTATGCCTACAGTGTTTTAATCCTACTGTTTACTGCAATCACTACTGCTGTCTCTATTTACTGCTGCTGTTATTTCACCGCTACTACTGCTATAAAACTGTTGCTACTGATAATCTGTGTCGAGCAAGACTATTCACAGGTGCAGCTAAATTGACAACTCCGCTGTTAAGTCTCTCAAGTATTCTTTGGCTCCCCTTGTGTCGAATCAATAAATTGGGTTTTACTTCCCTCGAAGACTGTTGCGATCCCCTATACTTGTGGGTCATCAAGACTATTTTCTGGCGCCGTTGCCGGGGAGCATAGCTTTATTTGGGAGTTCACTTGTGATCTACACTGCTCGCTGAAATTTATTCATCATGGGTAAAGCTCGTGATGAGAGGGTCCATGTATTGCCCTCCACTACAAGAAAAGGTACGACACTTAGTACCTCTGCTGCTCTTGACTCACCATCTGTATTGAGTCAACTTGTTACACCACCACAATCTTCACGTGTTGGTACTACTGCTGAATCTGAAATTGCCTCTGATAATGTTGATGATGCTTCTACTGTGATTGATGAGAATATTTCATTAGGTCCACTTTTAGATGCTGCTATAGCTAAGTCTAAACAACTTGAAAATACTAGAACACCTAATGAAAGTCCTACTACTCCTGTTTATTCACCTGAGTTAAGGGATTATACTTGTGATGATGATCCTGATGAAACTTATGTGGAACTTGATGATGATTTATTGATAAATGTAATGCTACTACTGGTGCAAGTAATATGAGAAATTTTCTTGCACAACATGCTGTTAAATACAAATTGTCACCTGATCCTAAGTTTGCCACTTCTCCTATAAACATTAAAGATAAGGATCATGATTTTTCTCTTGATTTATCTCATATATCTATTGTTGAGAAAACTCCTTTTTGTGGCACTAAGAGTGAAAGTGCTGTAGAGCACATGAATGAGCTCTCTACTTTGAGTGGCTTATTTTCTGATGATATTAAGAAGCGTAGCTACTTTGTTGCTAAGATTTTTCCTTTCTCATTAAAAGATGATGCTAAAGCTTGTATAACAACTTGTCTCCTGGTTCTATTACTAGTCCTGCTGGTTTGCTTGATGTTTTCTTTCAGAAATATTTCCCTGCTAGTGCTAAACATGATGCTTTGCAAAGAATTTATAACTTTGACCAGGAAGATGAAGAGAAACTTCCAGAGGCATGGACAAGGTTTTGCTCTCTTATCAGAGCTCGGCCTGGACATGATTTGGAAAAGCATGATCTACTTGATATATTTTACAGTGGACTAACTATTGAATCTAGAGCATATCTGGATAGTTGTGCTAGTTGTGTTTTCAGGAAAAGAACCCCTGAAGAAGCTGGAGAATTATTGGCTAAAATCAGCCAGAATTATGATGATTGGACTCTACCTGCGCCGACCCCCACACCTACACCGACACCAATATCAAAGAAGAGGGGAGGTATGATTGAATTGAATGATGAAACAATGAGGGAGGCCAAGAAGACTCTCATTGAGAGGGGTATTAAATCTGAAGATGTGAAGAACCTTCCACCTATTGAAGATTTGTGTAAGCCAATTCCTCATCCATCCATAATTGAGGTTCACTCTCTCCACAGGTTCGATGAAGGAGATATTCCCTACTCTAAACCACCTGATCAATGCTTAGATGAATTTGATAATTATGTTATTAAGCAGGATAATTTTAATATGAGAGTAGAGAATCATTTGCATGAAAATTCTCTAGCTATTAGTAAGATGCATGATATTGTGGAGAGAACCTCCAATGATGTTAAGATGCTTATTAAACATTTCCATATGGTTCAAACTCAAATTGATCAACTCACTAAAGTGCAACAAGACATGTTAGCCAATGCTTCTAAGGAAAAATTAAAACCTGTCTATGTTAGCACTAGAAGTGGAGCTCATACTCAGGATCCTTTATATCCTGAGGGACATCCTAAAAGAATTGAACAAGATTCTCAACTAGCTGAAAATCCAGTTTCTCCTTCTAAGAAAAAGAAGAAGAAGAAACATAAAAATGTTGTAGAATCCTCTGAAACTGTTAATGATCCTAATAGTATATCTATCTCTGATGCTGAAACTGAAAGTGGTAATGAACTTGATAGTGATAAGGATAAAAATGGTGCTCTTGATAAAGAAGTTAGTGAAAAGGAACCTGAAAAGCATACTAAAAACACAAAGTACACTAAGGAAGATTTCATTGCTAAGAAACATGGTAATGAAAGGGAACCTTGGGTTCAAAAGCAAATGCCTTTTCCAACTAAGAAACTAAAATCAAAGGAAGAAGAACATTATAATAAATTTTGTGAATGGATGAAACCCTTGTTCTTGCAAATTCCTTTGACTGATGCTATTAAATTGCCTCCTTACTCAAAGTATATGAAAGATATTGTTTCTAACAAGAGGAAAATTCCTAATGAGGAAATTTCTACTATGCTTGCTAATTATTCTTTCAATGGCAAGGTTCCTAAGAAGCTTGGAGATCCAGGTATACCAACCATCCCTTGCTCCATCAAGAATAATTATGTTAGAACTGCTTTATGTGATTTGGGAGCAGGAGTTAGTGTTATGCCTTTTTCTCTTTATAAGAGACTCTATCTTGATAAATTGATACCTACTGATATATCTTTGCAAATGGCTGATAAATCTACTGCTGTTCCTGTTGGCATTTGTGAGGATGTCCCTGTTCAAGTAGCTAACAATTGTTTAATTTTGACTGATTTTGTTGTTCTTGAAATGCCTGAAGATGATAATATGTGTCGTCGTATCGGCATCTTGGATAGGAGACGGGGTCCTGCTAGCCGAGGGTGAACGTAGGGCAAGAAGGTGGACGTCGTCAAGGTCGGGATTGTACACGGCGGTTTACCCAGCTTCAGGCACCACGGCGGTGGCGGTGCCCTACGTGCTGCTATAACTCACTATAAGGCAATATCGCCGTGAACAGGTTACAATGAGTTGGTTGTGTATCTAAGAGTTGCCCTAAAGGCGTCCCGAGGTCCAGCTTATATAGGCGGCTGGACCTAGGGTTACAAGGTGAATACGTATCCAGCAAGTATACGGAGTCCTAAACCTAGCCGGCAAGTATGCCGCCTTCCGTCTTGGTCTTGGTGGCTTCATGGGCTTCAGTCTTGGGCCTCCTCCTTGCCGGCATCCGCCTTCCTTGGTCGTCAGCTATCTGGGCCGCCCGGTAGGCAAAGCCTTCACCACCACTGCGGGCCACCCTGGACTAGCCGGATTGATCCATGCTGGTGATACCCCTAGTAGGTATATCCCCAACATTAGCCCCTGGGAGGGTTCGAGTTCTTCAGGCGCCGTCTTCTTTGTCGGCAACGTCCGCCTTGTCTTGTAAGCGTCTGAAGAGCTTGAAGCATTCCATAGTTGAAAGTAAGCGGCGGTCCGCCTAAAGTAGTCGGACAACTTGCCGCCATCATGGGAAAGACGGCCTGACCATTGTCAGGAATCTTCCTGGCACCAGTCTTGTCAATTGACTAGGCTCGTCAAATGTTGACGGATGACGCCATGCAGTCCACGACAGTTTGGACTTGGGCATGCGTCATGATGGTTTCTCCACTACGCACAGAAATCGGAGCGAGGCCGCAGACGCCGTTGCCACGACGTGCAAATCGTGGGCACGTGGCGGAAATCTCGCGTCCCCCAATTTTAGGCACGGATCTTGGCGCGTGGGGATAAATACCCCAAAGGGCACATCGATGCACTTCTTCTCATTCGCACACCCACCGTGGCCTCCTCACCTTCCCGAGCTCAACTCCTCCTCGAACTCAACTCCGGCGAGCACGAGCAGCGCCCTCCCCCAAATGGCGAGCACTCAGCAGGATGCGGCGGCGACGGCGGCACTGGCTGCGGCTTCCGACCCCCGCCGGATCTGGATCTGTCCCAGCGGCGGCGGCGGCGCCCGCAGGTGCATCGATTACCTCTCCGCGGCCACCGTGGCCACGGGCGGGGTTTCTACTTCTTCCCCAGCTCCGACGACGCCTGCGACCGCCGCTCCAACTTTCCCCTCCCATCCCTCGCGGCTACCAGCTCAGAGGCCGCGGCGGAATCTGCCGCCGACGAGGATGACGACGTCGAGGAAGAGGAAGAGGCTGGAGACCTGGGTTCCAGGTACTGGCTGCCGTCAGTTATGACGTCAGCATATCTGAAGGAACTGGAGGAAGGCGGATACATTCCGCCAAAGACGGAATGCTCCTGGAGGGTTCCAGGCGACGAGGCGGTGCCTGACCCCCAAGACGGCGAGCGTGTCATGTTGGCTTCGCATAGCCTTCGCGGTATGTCTCTGCCGCTTTCCGCCTTCTTCTTGGCGGTGCTTAGTTTTTATGGGCTGCAGCCACACAACATAGCGCCCAACAGTATTCTAGTGCTAGCCGGCTTCCAGGCTTTGTGCGAAGGGTACTTAGGCATAGCTGCGTCCATAGAGCTGTTTAAGTACTGCTTCCTGTGCCGCCGGCAAACCATACCAGGCGGCCACCTAGCAACCTGCGGTAGTGTTACGTTCAACTGCCGCCAACCCGACTGGTACCCAAAAATACCATACATCGAGTCGGTGAAGCACTGGACCAGCACTTTCTTTTACTGCAAGGACATCCCGACACCTGGCAGCACGCAAGGGATGCCAGCCTTCGTCAACGGTCCGCCAACCCACAAGGCTTGCTGGACAGCAAAAGTGCCGCTCAGCAGCTTGCCGGAAGAACTTCGAGTTGCCGTTAGGCGGATCGAGTTCTTGACGAAGACGATGTTGGCTCCACGACTTGACGGAGTTGACACCGTCATTGCTGGGTGTCGAGGAAGATTATGCCTCTCCGCCATCGCCCACTGAAGATGTGCGAGTACAAGGCGGACGACGCCGGCAACAGCACCCTTGATCAGGATGCCTTGGAGTACCGGCTTAGAGAGCTTATCAAGCCTCTGTCGGTGAAGGCGGCTGAAGGCGTCGCCATGTTCACTCATAACAACCCAGCCCCAGCGGTAAGTGAAAGCTACTTTGTTATTTCACTAACATCCTTGCCCACTAGGTACTGAATTAATATTGTCTTGCTTCCTTTTCAGCTACAAACCTTGGGAGAGGACGAGCTGGCCCCAAACTGGTATGATACAGGTGCCAGCAAGTCGAAGAAGCGCAAGCTGAGCTCCTCCACCAAGGATTTGGAGAAGAGGAAGAAGGCGGCCACCTCTGCCGACGCAGAGGATGAGACCGTGGGGAACGTTCCCTTGAAGCGGTTAGCAAACTTTGGCTTCCCTGACTTGGATATTTTAATATGTTTGTGCTGACAAACTTGCATGTTTCTGCTTACAGAGGCAAGCCTACCATGCCCAAACTCCGCTCCAACTTGAAGATTGCTGCCGGCAGGGGCAAGCCACCACGTTCTTCTCCAGCTGCTGCGCCGACAACGCCCACAGTTGGCGTTCCCGTGGTTGTGTGCCAGGGAACGTACACAGCTGCCGGTACCGCAGAGGCGGCTACAGAGAAGATGGCGGGCAAGAAATCAGTTGCCGGCATAACTTTTTCCAAGACGGCTGAAGCTTCGGCTAGTGATGCCGCTCGATTTATCGCCATGAAGCAGGAGATGGATGACCAGATGGCGGCCGAACAAGGCGGATCGTCCACTCATCCTGGCTCCCAACCTGGCAAAGGGTTGCAAGACCCCCGGCAAACACTGAAGACCATGCGTGACGGTACCCGCAACTGGTACGCACACATGGACGAACTCCACGACACCCTGCACGGACAACTTGAGGTAAAATAGCCTATGGTCCCAGCCCCCGAGCACTTTGGCGGCTGAAAAATTTAGCCGGCAAAGTGGTCTCGTTGACTAAATAGCGCTAACCATAATGTTGCTTTCGTGCATGCAGGCCGTTCTTGCTTCCAATCTTGAGCTATTTCGTGCTCAAGAGATGAAGAAGAAGGAATGCGAGGAACTGCAGCAGGACGTGGAGTTGAAGAACGCCCAAATTGCGAGTTTGGAAGAAGCTCGCAAGAAGGATGAAGGTGACAAAGCTTTCTTTGCCTTCTTTTCGTCCGACTTCTTTTCCTTTTCCGACAAGTATTTTAGTCGTCTTTTCTTTTTATTTGTAGAATTATTAAACACTGCGCAAGATATTCTCAAGAACTCCACTGACATGCAAGCTTTGATGAACGAAGCTGCAGATCTTGCCGGGCTGGTGACCAAGCTGAAGGCGGATCACGCCAAGGAGCTGGATGATCGTGCGTTGGCTCATGCTGCCGAAGTTAGCAAGTTGACTGGACAACTTGAGGCCATGAGCAACAACCTTGACCAGGTGAACAAGAACGCCAAGGAGCAGCAGGACCAACTGTCAAAGGCGGTCCAGCTAGCCCAAGAAACGCTTGAGAACCATCTGGATGAGGTCAACGCCATCCACGACCATGTCTTGGGTATGCCTCCAGTCCTTCATTTTTGTCACCTTGCTTTCTTGATACTTGAAGCTGCAGTGTGTAACTTTGTGTTTGTGCAGTGCCGGCTAGCTTGGGAGATGACCTGGCCACAACGCCGCGCCTTGCTCGGATCTTGAAAATTGGCGAAATCGTCAACCAGATTGTCGGCGCCGGCAAATCATTTGCCGCCAAGTTCTACCCTGGGGAAGACGGCGATCCCGTCATCTTCGATGCTCTGCCGGAGTTGCTGGAGAAGGCGACAGCTGAACACGACAACACACTACGCTCAGCAGCACGAGGCGGTGCCAAGTTGGCATTGGCGATGACGGCGGCGTGGTACCCGGAGGCTGATATTCATCAAGTCACCGAGTACTTCCCCACCGAAGACGAAAACAGCCAAGCCATCGTGATGCAGGACGTGCTGCGGTCTGTTCGCGGCTATGCGACCCGGGTTGCCAACATGGTTGACATCCGCAAGTTCTACAAGGAACACCCGGACCCGCATGTTGCCGTTGCTGATCCCTCCTTGGCAGATCCTGAAGCTTCCCGCGGCGAAGAAGGCGAAGCCGGAACCGACAAGCGCAGCCCCAAGGATGGCGGAGCCAGCCCCAAGAATGCCGGCGTTAGCCCCCAGGATCTCTCCACCAGCTCTACGAAGGCGGCAATCCCTTAGACTTCCTCCTGCAAAGGCAGCACAAAACACTGCGTTAATCTGTTAACGCATAAAACTTTATTTTGGGTTGTAAATATTTATGGGCCAACTTTTATGCTACACTTGGCGGTAGGCTTACTTAAGTGGCCCGCCTTAATATGTATCTCGCCTGCATGTTTAGCTTTTTCATATGTTGGCGGAACCTCATCTTAGTTACTTTAGCTGAGCCAACCAGGTGCAATACCAACTAATTTAGACTCAGAGACCAAAGCCAGCATGTTGGTGCCAACGACATACTACTAGGCGACCCACATACAAACAGACAGATAAGCATATTAGGCGGTGCAAAGATTGTTTGCGTTTTTAGCCGGCAGACGGCAAATGTCAAAAAAGTTTGGACCTTAGCACGGAGCAAAACTTATTTTATTTGGTAACTTTTATGACAACAGATATATGATTGCGAGAAAAGACAAAAGATGGCATGATCCCAAAACTGAATGAGCAAACCACAGACTTTTATTTCATAATCATATAGTACTTATTACAATGTGGAAATTGCTAAGTGTAAAAAGGACGTAGCTGCTCAATGTTCCAGGGTCGCTTGGTTTCTTCGTACTTGTCGTCAACCTTCCTTTTGCGCTTGCGACCTCGCTTCTTCTTGTATCCGTCACGTGCATCGACCAAGTAATAAGAACCATTGAGCAACACCTTACTGACCACAAAAGGTCCTTCCCAAGGCGGGGATAACTTATGCAAGCCCTTTCTATCTTGGATTAGGCGGAGAACCAGGTCACCCACTCTAAAACTTCTTTGCCTCACCCTTCTGCTGTGATAACGCCTCAAACTTTGCTGATAGATGGCGGATCGCGCAAGGGCAACATCTCGTTCTTCATCAAGTAGGTCAAGGCCATCCTGTCTTGCATCTTCTGCGTCCTCCTGGACGTAGGCTTGGATTCTGGGAGAATCGTACATCATGTCGGTTGGCAACACTGCTTCTGCGCCATAGACTAAGAAGAAAGGAGTAAACTTGGTTGATCTGTTTGGAGTTGTGCGTAAACTCCAAAGGACAGACTGCAATTCATCCACCCAAGCCCCAGCCGCTCTGTGCAATGGTACTTCGAGACGTGGTTTGATTCCTTGTAGGACTAAACCATTTGTACGCTCTACTTGACCGTTTGCTTGCGGATGCGCGACGGAGGCTAGATCTAGGCGGATACCATGCTTATAACAGTATTCCTCGACTTCGCCTTGCGACAAGTTAGTGCCATTGTCGGTGATAATGCTATGAGGCACCCCGAACCGAGAGATTATTCCCCACAGAAAGTTTGCGGCTGTGGCGCCGTCTAGCTTTTTGATAGGCTTAGCTTCAACCCATTTGGTAAACTTGTCTACAGCCACAAGTAAATGTGTGTAGCCACCAGGCGCCGTTTTAAACGGACCAACCATGTCCAAGCCCCAGACTGCGAAAGGCCACGTGATGGGTATTGTTTTAAGCTCTTGAGCCGGCATATGTGATTGTCTGGCATAAAGTTGGCAGCCCCTGCACCTTTTAACAATGTCTTCTGCATCTTGCTTGGCTGTCAACCAATAGAAACCTTGTCGGAAGGCTTTTGAAACAAGGGCGCGTGAAGAAGCATGATGTCCACATACGCCGGCATGTATCTCATCCAACAATTCTCTGCCTTCTTCGGGCGAAATGCAGCGTTGGTAAACACCAGTGGTGCTACGCTTGTACAATTCACCTTTGATTATTGTAAATGCCTTGGCTCTTCTTATTATTTGCCTTTTCAAAACCTCATCATCCGGTAACTCCTGATTGATCAGGAAGTCCAAATATGGCGTCGTCCAATCCGGCTTTACCAAGTAGACGGCATAGCTAGCACTATCAACTGGTTCTGCCGACTCTGGGTCAAGGAGGTCTGCTCCTTTAATTGACGGCTTGTGTAGGTGTTCCAGGAAAACATCTTTTGGTACCTTTTTGCGTTCAGACCCCATTCTGGCAAGTGTATCTGCCGCCTCATTTTGAGTTCTTGGGATATGGCGGACCTCGTAGCCTAGAAAACACTTGGCGAATTCGTCAACGGTAGCTCGATATGCCGCCATTGTTTCGCTCTTTGTGTCCCAAGTACCACGTATCTGTTGCGCCACCAAATCTGAATCTCCGTAGCAGAGGACACGTTGGACGCCAAGTTCCTTGGCAATGTGTAAACCATGAAGGAGAGCTTCGTACTCAGCAACATTATTAGTTGCCTTGAAGTGTATTTGTAACACATAACTAAGCTTGTCTCCTTGAGGGTTTCTTAAAACAATGCCAGCCCCCGAGCCCTGGAGCATTTTTGATCCATCAAAGTGCATGATCCAGTATGCATCTTCAGGGAGAGGTACTTCGTCCATGGCCTCCGTCCAATCAGCTACGAAATCTGCTAAGGCTTGAGACTTAATGGCCGTTCTGGGCTTATACGAGATGTCGAAGGCGGCAAGTTCAATGCCCCATTTGGCAACGCGGCCTGTTGCATCTGTATTATTGATGATATCCCCCAGAGGTGCCTTGCTCACCACGGTTATTGAATGTTCCTGGAAGTAGTGCCTTAACTTCCTGGCGGCGTAAAAAACACCGTAGACCAATTTCTGGTAATGCGGATAACGCTGTTTTGAGGCGGAAAATACTTCACTGATGAAGTAAACCGGACGTTGTTCCGGCAAGTCTGAAATTTCCGTCTTGCGTTCCACAACCAGTACCACACTAACAACTAAGTTAGTTGCGGCAATATAGAGCAGCATTGGTTCCTGCGAACGAGGAGCTGCCAAAATTGGAGCAGACGTTAACGCGTCCTTGAGTTGCTGCAAGGCGGCGTCTGCTTCGTCTGTCCACTCGAAGTTGTCGGATTTCTTCAGAAGCCGGTAGAGAGGCAGCGCCTTCTCACCAAGACGGCTAA
This sequence comes from Poa pratensis, assembly GCA_947311845.1. NCBI lineage: Eukaryota > Viridiplantae > Streptophyta > Magnoliopsida > Poales > Poaceae > Poa > Poa pratensis. Next base: position 25,869,207 of record CAMZMU010000117.1, read on the forward strand.
TGAAACGACTGACGGCAGCCGCCGATCCGGCAAGTCGCTGCACGTCCTTCAGGTCCTTGGGCCTGGATATGTTGAGGATCGCTTTGATTTTTTCTGGATTCACCTCTATCCCTCGTTCGGAAACGATAAAGCCAAGCAATTTGCCGGCAGGAACCCCGAAGACGCATTTTTTCGGGTTGAGTTTCATCCTGTATACCCGGAGGCTATCAAAGGTTTCTCTCAAATCATCAAGCAAATCTGCCTTCTTTCTTGACATGACGGCAATGTCGTCAACATAGACGTGAACATTGCGGCCAATTTGCTCGTGAAGGCATCTTTGCATACACCGCTGATACGTTGCGCCGGCATTTTTTAGACCGAAGGGCATCGTGATGTAGCAGAAGGTCCCATAGGGTGTAGTGAACGCTGTTTTGATTTGGTCGGATTCTCGCATTTTGATTTGGTGGTACCCGGAGTACGCATCCAAAAAGCACAGCAGCTCGGAGCCGGCTGTGGAGTCTATGACCTGATCTATACGAGGCAAAGCAAAGTGGTCCTTAGGACAGCACTTGTTCAAACCGGTATAATCAATGCACATTCTCATTTCCTTATTAGGTTTTGGAACCATTACAGGATTTGCCAACCAATCAGTGTGTACTACCTCCCTAATGAACTTGGCTTCTTGCAACTTGATGATCTCCTTGCCTATTGCTGTCCGCTTCTTCTCACCGTAGCGTCTTATTCCTTGCTTCACTGGTTTGGCTCCTTCGTAGACGTTAAGAGATGCTCGGCAAGTTCCCTCGGGACACCTGGCATGTCGGCTGACGACCATGCAAAGATGTCCTGATTCTCACGGAGGAACCTGACGAGCGCGCTTTCCTATTTGTCGTCCAAGCCAGCCCCTATGGTGACTTGCTTGGAGCTGTCACCTGGGACCAGATCCGCCTTCTTTGTGTCTTCGGACGCCTTGAAAGTGTTCTTTTGCTCAGCGGTCTTTACATGCTCCGGCAACTGTGATGTATCGAGCTCTTTCTTCAACATGGCTAACTCCTCTGCGTGGAGGACTGCCTCAGCGAAGGCGGCATTGCCACGCTCACACTCCTTTGCTTTCTTGAAGTTGCCACTGATGGTAATTGTACCATTGGGTCCCGGCATCTTCAGCTTGCTGTATATGTAACACGGGCGAGCCATGAATTTGGCGAAAGCTGGCCGTCCAAAAATGGCGTGGTAGGCACTTTTGAAGGGGACTACTTCGAACCTGAGATACTCCGAGCGGTAGTTTGTCTCAGGCCCAAAAGTAACCTCCAATCTGATGCTTCCCATTGACTTGCCTTGCTTTCCCGGAACAATGCCATGAAACTTGACTTTGCTATAGTCAAGCTGGCTTTCCGACAAGTTCATGCGCTTCAGAGTGTCCGCGTAGATGATGTTGAGGCTACTGCCGCCATCCATCAACACCTTGGTGAGCCTGAAGTTATCGACAATAGGGTCGACGACAAGGGCGTATTTGCCGGGGTGAGGAACGTGATCTGGATGATCATCTCTATCCCAGGTTATTGGCTCCTCTGACCAGTCTAGATACTGGGGAACGTCTGGTACTGTGGCGTTTAGCTCGCGCATCTCCGCCTTTTCTTCTTTTGCCGAAGGAGTGCCCAGGAAGCACACCAATTGGCCATGTACCTTGGGATATTTCCTTTCTTTACGCATCAGCTTGGGTTCCTCATCCTCTGACATGGACATAGCCCCATCATCGTCTTCCTTCTTTGTCTTCTCAGCCTTTTTGCTCTTTTTTGATTTCCAGCCAACCTCGGGGTCTTTCTTGAAGTCCTCCATGAACCGGCATTCCCCTAATGTGTGGTTGACTTTGCCTAAGGACGCGTGGATTGGGCAAGGCAAGGCTTTCGCCTGATCATACGTCAGGCGCTGCTTGCTGGAGCCGCCATCTTTACCCTTTCCTTTCCACTTGCGGTTGCTGCCTTTGCCTTCGAAGGCGGCGGCGACCTCGTTTGATGGTCCGGCTTTGTCATCCTGGGGAGCCTTGCGTTTGTGACTTGCTCGCCTGTTTGGCGCCATATCATGTGCGCCATCTCCATCGCGTGCATCGTCATCCGCCTGTGCGTACATGGCTGCTACTTCGAGCATGACTCCGAGATCCTTGACTTGCATGCGTACGAGCTTATGTCTGAGACTTGAGCCCTTCAGGAGGCCCGTGGTGAAGGCATGGATTGCTTGATTGTCGTCTACGTTCTCGCAGCTTGCCTTTGTTTGAATCCACCTTGCCAAGAAGCTTGTAGCTGTTTCATCTGGCTTTTGCACGCAACGAACCAAATCTGTGTATGTATTGGGTCGCTTGTACGTGCCTTGGAAGTGCTGCGTGAACACCTTTTCCATGTCATGCCAGCTATGAATGCTTTTCTCCGGCAAGTTTTCGATCCAGCTTCGGGCTGTCCCCTCCAACATGAGGGGAAGGAAGCGTGCGCGACGAGGCCATTGCCTCCAGCAATTTCAACTGCCAGCGCGTAGTCCGACAACCATGAGTTTGGCTTGTCCGCTCCATTGTACCTTTGATGAGTTTTTGACACTGACGTCATGTCTCTGGGTACTTGAACGTTGCGGATGGCTGGGCCAAAGCACTCAGGTCCTAGATAGGCATCTTGCTTTCCAGCCTTGATGTCATTGAGACGATGTCTCGCGTCTTGCGGACTGAGCTGTTTGCCAGATCTATCAGCATGTGGCTCGTCCTGCGCTGCCCGGCTGTGCCTAGGCTCATTGTTGTGTCCCCGGCTTCCGCCTTCGTGCCTGGGCACTGGTGGTGGGGACTGTGTGCGGTCCCTGCTTCTTCTTGGCGGCGGGGCATCGTCGCGGTTGCCGCCACCCTTGGCGGCTGCTTGCTGCCCCTGCTTCCGCCTTCATCCCGCCTAGGCGGAGGAGGTGAGGCCTTGCGCCTGTTGCCGGTCCTGGATGCCTCATCACGCTGCCTTTTTGGAGGTGGTGATTTGCGTGGGTCTTTCTCCTTGTCCTTCCCTTTTCCGTGGCTACTGGAACCGGACGGATCTTCGGGTTGCCACCGGCCGCAGCTTTGCAAGCGTTGGATTTTGATTCCAACTTTCCTCCCCTTGCGTCCGCCATGTCGGCGCGAGAATCAGCACGGGCCTGCTGCTCTAGAGCTTTGCGAGCAAGGATCGATGCGTAGTAGATCTTCTCGTCCTTGTCATAGTCATCATTGTTGAGGATGTCCAAGGCGGCCGCAGTGTTGAGGACAGGTGTTGCGAGGATGACGTCCCCGTTCTTGTCCTTACGCTGCGGCGCTGTAGCCCACTCGAAACCAAGCTTTTGGGCAGGGGATTTGAAGGTGTCATGATCCCTGCCTTTCCTACCTCTCTTCTCCGCCACTTGTCCTGCCGGCTTGGGCAATGGGGTGGTGGTGAAAAGATTACGCTTGGGGTCGCACTTGGCAGTTATCTTGGCGTTTTCCTCCTTGGCTTCGTCGAGGAGGCTCTGGACCTCTGCTTGCTTGCTTTTGAGGTACTCAGTTTGCTCCACCAAGGTGTTCCGAAGTTTCTCCAAATCAGCCGGATTGGTTTTGTCGTTTACCGGCGTGTGAAGAACTTCCGCCAGAGCCGCCATGCTTCCTATCTTGCTGGGCTCGCCCTTCTCCAGAATTTTCTTCTTTGGAGCCCCAGGAGGCTCTGGAAACTGTGGATCGGTTGCCGGGGTCCCCAGGTTGGCGGCGTCAGTTGCCGCCTTCTCTGAAGCTGCGCCGGTGACATCCGCCACAAAGATCTGCTGCATGTTGACGGAAGAGCCCGTAGCCGCCTCAGATGGCGGAGGATCAGGTGTAATAAAACACTTCTTGACCCGTTGCTCAAACATGCTGGCAGAATCTTCTTCGGAATCAGAGTCTACGTTGACGTGAACGGTAGATCTGGATCCGGCATCCGACATCACATCATCCTGGAGTGCAGGAAGAATAGATTCGGGATCTTGACTGTTGGGCTGGGAGTCTGATCCCAGTCCCGTCATGCCGACAAAGTGTAGATCTGAATCTGCGGACTCCTCAGAGGAGGCAAACTCAGATCCGTCTTGATTGTAGGGCGGGTGGGATGGCGAATAAATTCGCGGCAACCCATACGCCTCAGAAGTGTAGCCGATGAACACATCGACGCCGCCAAACGGCACAACTCCGCATCCGACAATGTAGTCGTCTGCGGGGATGTAGGACTCGTCGCAGCTGATGTAGTGATTGTCGCCGTAGCGAACAGCGCGGCCGACGGCGATTGTTTCGCCGATGCCGCCAAGAGTTCCCGCCTGGAACGTGACGCCTGACGCCTTAGGCCCCACGGTGGGCGCCAACTGTCGTCGTATCGGCATCTTGGATAGGAGACGGGGTCCTGCTAGCCGAGGGTGAACGTAGGGCAAGAAGGTGGACGTCGTCAAGGTCGGGATTGTACACGGCGGTTTACCCAGCTTCAGGCACCACGGCGGTGGCGGTGCCCTACGTGCTGCTATAACTCACTATAAGGCAATATCGCCGTGAACAGGTTACAATGAGTTGGTGTATCTAAGAGTTGCCCTAAAGGCGTCCCGAGGTCCAGCTTATATAGGCGGCTGGACCTAGGGTTACAAGGTGAATACGTATCCAGCAAGTATACGGAGTCCTAAACCTAGCCGGCAAGTATGCCGCCTTCCGTCTTGGTCTTGGTGGCTTCATGGGCTTCAGTCTTGGGCCTCCTCCTTGCCGGCATCCGCCTTCCTTGGTCGTCAGCTATCTGGGCCGCCCGGTAGGCAAAGCCTTCACCACCACTGCGGGCCACCCTGGACTAGCCGGATTGATCCATGCTGGTGATACCCCTAGTAGGTATATCCCCAACAATATGTCTATTATTCTTGGAAGACCTTTTCTAAATACTGCAGGTGCTGTTATTGATTGCAATAAAGGAAAAGTAACTTTCAATGTTAATGATAAAGAACATACTGTCTATTTCCCCAAGAAAGTTGACAAGATTTATGGAGTCAATACGATCTCCAATTTTAAAACTATCAAAGTGGGAAGCATTGATTGCCCTATATATGATCATCAAGAAGGATATCAAAACATTATGATTGGATCCATATCAATACAATACAAGGTAACATGAGTGTTTAATGATGTTTAAATCATTTGTGTCATGTAAATTTATTTGGTGCCAAGACTTGATCAACCTTGTTATCAAATGTATTTGCATACATAAAAGAGCTAAACAACATTTCTTTCTTCAACTTTGTTTTACCTACTGTTGTGTTGCTGAACTTGCAAAGTTTTAGTTGAAACTGGTCTTTATAAAATTCTATTTATGCTCTAAGTTTATTATTTAAATATCCAGAAAATGTGCAAAATGAAAGTTTTCAAAAATTTCTGAAAATTATACCATAAATATTAGTTTTTAAAGAGGAATGTGGGAGTGCCTGGAGCTGACCAGGGAGACCCACCATGCCACCACTCCACCCCACCGCGCGGCAGGGGTGTGGGCCGCGCCGTGGCATGGTGTGGGCCCCACTTGGCCCTCCACTCACCCATCTTCCTCTCATTTCTTTCTCTCTCCCGACCAAACACACCACCATTGCTCAAACCCGTGTTCTTGCTGCTCTTGCTCGAGATTTTTCGATCTCCTTGCTCAGCCCATCTTTGTTGCTGAAATTTGGACCATTTGCTCTCCGGTATGTGACTCCTCCATGTATCCAAGTAGAATTTTGTTTAGTAGAGTATACCTTGAGTATTTTGCTGCTGTAGGTGACTTGTTAAGTGAGTATGCATGCTTGTTCTATGTTGATATAATCAGTTTTGATGCATGTTTAGTCCTCTAGCAAGTTCATATAGTAGTTCCCCTCATTTGTATGTCTCAAAATCAATTTTTATAATGTTTGTTAAAAAAATTTAGAAAAGGAAAATGCATAACCACACCTTTGGTGAGGTGTTTGAAATGGATTCTCAGAGAGCGAGAAGGCCTTTGAGGGCATCTACTCGAGTTAGGTGTTCCTATGATGAGGATGTCATTGCACCGAACATTGGAGATGGAGGGGTGACCAAATCCCAAATGCTTCATCCTTTCCATGCATGGAGTTTTTGCGTAATGCAGGGTTGCTTGATGACTTCATGTTCCTCATCCAGAGAGTTGGCCTAACCACTTATATGCAGGATGAGAGCGATCAACATTATTGGCTCACCAAAACTTTTGTTGAGAGTTTTAAATTTGTGAATTCATCTTATACGCCTACTGTCCAATTTAAGATTTATGACAGGCCTGTTACAATGGGTTTGGGAGACTTTTGTGCTGCCATAGATATTGCCCCTATAGGCACAGCGAAGAAGATTGCAGGGAACACCAAAGACTTTGTGGAACTTTACCGAGGAATGACCAACGACGATGACCGCATCGCTCAGCGTGGCAAGATAAGGAACATCCAATTCCCTGCCATTAGATATTTCGTTTATTATCTTGCTACTAGCATTCTTGGTAGGGAAAACACTAGTAACATTTCTAATTATCATCTTGCTTTTCTTGCTGCTGCACTTAATGGTAACACTGCTTACAACCTTGGTGCCCTTATTGCTCGCCGTTTGGCTGCTAGTGGACCTATTTATGGAGGAATTGTTGCTTCACGAGTTATTGCATATCTAGGTCTTTCTGTTAGTCCTACTGATGAGAAGCTAACCCCTTTTAGACTTGATATTGCTGCTATGAAAGGCCATCAGTTTGTCACACCTAATTCTCATTTAGGAAACATTGTTTACAAAGTTTTATTTACTAACGGGGATGAATATGAAGTGCCTTTGCCCCAGGCCGATCTGTTCCCTTTACACAGGAGACCGTGGTCGTACTCCAAGGAGGCGTTGGAGGAGCAGCTTAGAGTGCGAGGCTTTCCACCAGCAGCACCAGGAGGAGGGAGAAGCACCTGATGATGGCTACACCGTCACTTACCTTGGAGCGTCATCCAGCTCTTACCAGGACGAGGGGCCTTCCTCGTCGTACTATGGAGGCGCCACTTCCTGGGCACCATGGGATTGATCTCCACTTAGGCCAAAAGCCTAAGCTTGGGGGGAGGTATATCGACATCTCACTCATTTACATATCATATCTTGTCGATACTTTGTATATCCATGTTGCAGTTTTCTTTCTTTCTAATTGTTTACCTTTTATTGCTGCATTCCAAAACACAAAAAGACCAAAAATATTTCTGTTGTTTCTCTTCATTTGTTTCTTTAAGTTTCAGTACTAGTTTGTTTAGTTTTAAAATTCGGTTTGTTATTCAAAAATCCAAAAATATTTTGCTTTATTGGTTGTTTCTTTTTGCTCTTGTTTCAAAAACTCGAAAACCCAAAAATATTTGTTGTTCCTTTTTGGTTTTGTATAGTGTTTCAGAGTTGGACAGCCATCTGTGACTCCGATGGAGCTTGGTTTTCATTCTTATCATTCGAAGCAACACAAGTGAAAAAGCAATAAGGATGATCTACAACAACTTGAGTTGGGGTGAGAGGCTGGTATGAACTCCATTTGTTTTCATTTTTGTACATATACTCATCTATGTGAGCATGCTTAGTTGGTTCATGTGAGGTATATGTCATTTAGTGGATGCTTAGTAGTTCTTGTTCCCTCATGATCGGTCCCAATTTATTAATAGTGGTAGCATGTTATGTTGATGTTTGCTTGCATTGTTCTATTCATAGAGGGTATGACATTGTGGTATCCTCCTCTGAAGAATTCATTTGAATTGACTTGGCACATGCTCATGCATGCGTATGACTGAAAAACAAAAGTCAATTAAGCCTTGATGATTTATTTTGACTCAGAGTTCTTGTATCACTTTTATGTCTCAATTAATTTCATTTTGTCGCAAGCATGATTATGACGGTTATTGCTCTCTTGATTGTCGCTTCCCAGTCTATTGCTAGCCTTCATTTGTACTGAGCGGGAATGCTGCTCGTGCTTCCAAAACCATGAAAACCAAGTTATTCCAAAGTGTCCACCATAAATACCTATGCATGGCATTTCGAACCATTCAAGTAAATTTTCATGTGCTACCTTTAAAACCTTCAAAGTACTTCTCAATTTGTGTCAATGTTTTATAGCTCATGAGGAAGTATGTGGTGTTTTATCTTTCAATCTTGTCATTTACTTCTGACAGACTTTCACCAATGGACTAGTGGCATATACATCCGCTTATCCAATAATTTGCAAAAAGAGCTGGCAACGGGGTGCCCAGCCCCAATTAATTACAACTTTCATTAATAATTCTCTTCACATGTTTTGCCCTGATTTATCAGTAAGCAACTTAATTTTGCAATAGACACTCCTCCATGGTATGTGAATGTTGGAAGGCACCCGAGGATTCGGTTAGCCATGGCTTGTGCAAGCAAAGGTTGGGGGGAGTGTCACCCATAATGAAACTAAAATACCTGTGTAAACAAAAGAGAAGAGGGATGATCTACCTTGCTGGTAGAAATAACGTCCTTCATGGGAGCCGCTCTTGAAAGTCTGGTTGACAAGGGGGTTAGAGTACCCACTACCATTCGTTGACAACAGCAAACACTTCCCAAAACAATTTTGCTTCTGTTTTAAAAATGAAAAGCTCCGGCACATGATAATCTCTGCTTCCCTCTGCGAAGGGCCAATCTTTTACTTTCATGTTGAGTCACCATCCTTTCTTTGAGCACTTTCTCGAGAGCATAGTTGTCATTCTTAGTGTAATGTGCTTGTCCCAGAATGTGGTTAACTATGATATAACTTTGATGCTTTTATCTTTGATATCTTTGATTCTAGTCTTCCCATGAATTTCAGAGGTGCCTGGGCATTTATGTTTTGCTGTACAAAAACGGGCAAGCGAGATACCATCTTATCATATCCTATTATGAGCATTACAATCTTGTGAATTAATATGTTTCATGCTTGTTGCTATTAGTATGTTGGTATCTTTTCATAGTTTACATGCCTATTGAGTGACATTATTTGCATTTGCCTCATCTTGAATTGCCTAAGCATTTGTTCATATAGTGAGAATAGATGCATCATATGAAGCAAATGTGTTCGTGAAAGTCTTTTATCGCACTCAGTTGTTAACTGAATTGCTTGAGGACAAGCAATAAGCTAAGCTTGGGGGGAGTTGATACGTCCAAAACGTATCTACTTTCCCGAACACTTTTGCTATTGTTTTACCTCTAACTTGTGTGTTTTGAATACAACTAATGCGGACTAACGCTGTTTTCAGCAGAATTGCCCTGGTGTCTTGTTTTTGTGCAGAAAGTCAACTTTCGGGAAAAATACCAGAAAAGATCGCAAACCTCCTATTTTACCAGAAGACTCACGGAGCCAGAAGGGGAGGCGGAGATGGGCCACGAGTGGCCCAAACCACATGGTGGCGCGGCCAGGGGGCCCACCGCGCCAGCCACTGAGGAGGGCGCCTCGGCCACCTCCCCGAGTCCCCCTTTCGACTACTTAACCCTTCTGACCTAAAAACGTCGGGGGGTCGTCCACTTCATCCAGAAACATCACCGTACGCCGCCACCATCGCGAAACCTATTTCGGGGACCAGAAACTCCGTTCTGGCACTCCGCCGGGACGGGGAATTGGAGGAGATCATCGCCATCATCATCACCGACGCTTCTCCATCGACCATCCATGTTTCCCCCATCCATGTGTGAGTAATTCCCTGCTGTAGGCTGAGGGGGATGGTAGGGATTGGATGAGATTGTTCATGTAATAAGCTATAAGATCATTAGGGCATGGTGCCCAGTATCCGTTGTTAGTACTTATTGATGTTGTTGCAACTTGTTGAGCTTAATGCTTGTCACTAGGGCCCGAGTGCCATGATTTCAGATCTGAACATGTTATTGTTTCATAATGATATGCACTATTTATTGATCATACCTGCAAGTTGTATACACATATTGTTGTCCGGAACCCGCGGTCCCAAAGTGACAATAATTGGGACAGCCGAGGGGAATGGCTGCGATGTGAGGATCACATGTGTTCACTGCGTGTTAATGCTTTGCTCCGGTACTTTATTAAAAGGAGTACCTTAATTACCAGTAGATTCCCTTGAGGCCCGGCTGCCACCGGCTGGTAGGACAGAAGATGTTGTACAAGTTTCTCATTGCGAGCACGTACGACTATATACGGAACACATGCCTACGTTTATTTAGTACTTGGATGCTTTATCATTATTATCTGCAATGCCTATGTCTTGATTATTATATGAGCTATCTTATCCATGCAGCGCCCGTACATCCATCCCTATGCCTACAGTGTTTTAATCCTACTGTTTACTGCAATCACTACTGCTGTCTCTATTTACTGCTGCTGTTATTTCACCGCTACTACTGCTATAAAACTGTTGCTACTGATAATCTGTGTCGAGCAAGACTATTCACAGGTGCAGCTGAATTGACAACTCCACTGTTAAGGCTCTCAAGTATTCTTTGGCTCCCCTTGTGTCGAATCAATAAATTGGGTTTTACTTTCCTCGAAGACTATTGCGATCCCCTATACTTGTGGGTCATCACTTGTCCTCTTGCATTGAAGAGGATTGGGACACTTTTACATTCTTGTTTTGTTACGTTAAACTTCCATCCATTAAATCAACCATCTTGTTCTTTAAACTTGTTTAGTGCATAATCAACTAAAACTTGTGACATTTTAGTTGTAGGGAATAGATAACTTTTCCTTCTTACTCCTGCGGATCGATACCCTACTTCCACATTGAGAGGTGCTATAGTGATCCCCTGCTCTTGGGGGTTATCAAGTACTTTTCTGGCGCCGTTACCGGGGAGCGTAGCGCTTAAGTTTCTATTCTTGTGTGCACTAGACTTTAGATTTATTTTATCTTGTTTTATATCTTGCAATCATCTAAGCTTGGGGAGATTCCTTTAAACTTGCTTGGTTGTGAGTTTCTCATTTGTTTTATATATATCAAAAACCCATAAAAATTAGAAAATGGAAAACAACAAAAAAATTAGAGAGGTTTATGAAATTTATCTTGAGTTAGGACATGATGAGTTTGAGCAGAAAATTAAAAAATCTATGGAAAATAATTTGCATGATGGTAGCAATGTTATTACTATAAATTCTTTGCACACTATTGCTAATGCTATGGAAAAGTCTAAGCTTGGGGAAGCTAGTTTTTATAAAAATGATCCTTGTAGTTCCCCAGCTTTGGAGGAGAAAATTTGCTTTGATAATACTTTGTCTCCTATATGTGACAATTCTAATGATACTTGTGATATTCTAAATCCACCTACTGAAAGTATTCCTTTTGAAATACCTATGGAAATACCTATGGAAATTGTTGAAATGGTTATGGATGAACGTTATGCAGGGGATGGAACAATCCGTCCAAGTGATCACTTGCTGAAACTTAAAGAACTTTGTGGGTTGTTTAAAGTTGTAGGTTTATCAAGAGAAAATGTCATGAAGAAATTGTTTCCATTGTCACTTAAGGACAAAGCAAAGGAGTGGTATGAGCTACTGGATGATCCTCGTCATTTGGAGTGGAAGGAGCTTGAATCTCTCTTTTACTCTAAATTTTATCCTCCTTGTGAAATGTATTTAGATAGGTGTTACATTTTTAATTTTTATCCTCGTGATGGAGAAAGCATTGCTCAAGCTTGGGGAAGGCTGAAAACATTGTTACTCAAATGTCCTAACCATGAGCTTCCTACGAAAATAATTGTTACTAATTTTTATGCAAGGCTTTCAGGTCATTACAAGGATTATCTAGATGCATGTTCAGGAGGTTATTTCACAAGTAAGAAGTTTGAAGCTAATTGGGATCTTCTTGAAACAATTCAACGCAATACTGAAGATTGGGATAACGACAAAGGTAAAGAATCAGTATAAACTATGTCTATGATTGCATTAAGTCTTTCAGTGAAACTGCTGGTTTTCATGAGCTTAGTGCTAAATTTGGTCTTGATTCTCAAATTATTGTTGATTGTTGTAGAACCTTTGCTTCTCATATTAATGTTCCTAAAGAAAATTGGGACATGTATCACGAACCTTTTAAAGACACTTGCATCAAAAATGAAATTGTTATTAATGATTGCAATAAACATGCTCAAACTTCTGAAAATACTATTTCTTATAAGCATGTTAATTTTTGTGGAGCACTTAGACCTTGTGAAAAGAATCAAATCGAAGAAGAATGTTGTATCCATCATAGGAATGAAAAACTAGAATATGGAGCAAGACTCTATATGATCTTGGTGAAAAAGTTTGTGCCACCTATCCTTTTATTTGTGGACTTTGCTATAAAGAGGGGCATTTCGAATTTCAATGCTCAGGTTCTAATAAGGATATTGCGGGAGACTTTTGTGATAACATGATCACTCCCAATCAACATGATGAACTTACATTATTTTTGGGGTGTGAAGAGTTATCAAGAAAAACTTCTTCGATAGATATGAGTGCTTTTGATATGAATAGGGTGTTACATGGATGTTATCTCTATTGTGTTAATAATTGCCATGCCAACACTTACATACAAAATATTATAAAAGATGGAACTACTTTACCAAATATGAAAGGACTAATGTTTGTTTTACTCTTATTAATGAAAAAGAGGAAACGGAATCTTCCCCTAAGCATGTTGCTCCTATTATAGTTGTTGCTGATGAGTCTGATTTCGATGATGATCCTATGCCTGTTACTTATAGTAGTGATCATGATTGGGAAAAGCATAGTACTTTTGATATTGAAAATCTCTTTGGTACTAATTCTGAAAATGAAGATGCTAATAATTACAATCATCCTCATAAAACTTGTCATAGTTATGGAAGGATCACCCAAAACCATCCAATTAATATACAACTTGTCTATCATGTTCGAGTTCTTTACAATGATCCTACTTCCATTGCTATTAATAATAAGAACTTTGCTTATGTGGAAAATATTGATACTTTTATGCATATGGATCATGGTAAGAATGTTTCATGTGATGGTTATATTGTAGATTTCATCAATGATGCTACTGAAAGTTTTTATGAGAGAGGGAGACATGACTTCATATACCACAATAATATTAAGTCTCCTCTCTCTTTGTTGAAAATCTTGAAGTTGCACTTGCTTTGCCTTCCTATGCTAGTCACTTTGTGCTTTATTGATTTATTTTCTTATTTTTATGGTGGATATTGTGGTATGAGATGATTTGTTATACATTTACCGTTGTGTTGGAACTTTTATGATTTGTCATACTTTGGAGATATTCTATGATGCATGTGATGGTTTGATTTATGCATAATGCCTTGTTTATCCTTGTCATGAGGTGATTGACACCACCAAGTGTGGATAGATGAGAGAGATGTGGTCATGCACACGAATTATGAATCATTGCACTAGTGTTTAGAATATTGTCCATTATGAAGTATGATGTATGTAGGTACGGGATGGCCGATGTGACACGGCATATGTATTGAGTGACATGTGAAATACAGCCCAACATCCTTTATCTGGGGGTAAAAAGGAAGAGTATGATGTGGGAGTGACAGCAACCACGCTAGCCTTACGAGGGTGACCTAGCAACACAAATGAGTACTTCTTTCAACTATGTGTTTTAGGACATATAGCCGTCATAAAAGCTACCATTAAAACATGACAATTGTGTGTACTTTATCTATAACATGATAATCACCGTAGATGAGAGAGAGGGGATTAAGTGAACCCATGAACCCATGTCCATTGTTCCTATAAGAGAAAACCTTTGTCTTGTCCTCTTGCATTGAAGAGGATTGGGACACTTTTACATTCTTGTTTTGTTACGTTAAACTTCCATCCATTAAATCAACCATCTTGTTCTTTAAACTTGTTTAGTGCATAATCAACTAAAACTTGTGACACTTTAGTTGTAGGGAATAGATAACTTTTCCTTCTTGCTCCTGCGGATCGATACCCTACTTCCACATTGAGAGGTGCTATAGTGATCCCCTGCTCTTGGGGGTTATCAGCGTGCAAGACGCCATGAGAGGAGGCACGGGACGGGGCGGTTGTCGGGGACGAGCAGGGTCAGAGGATCTCGAGGCGGCGGCGCTAGGACGAGGTGGACGGCGGGGACGTGGTGGTCGGAGGCGGGGAGGTGCTCGTGAGTGAGGGAGCAGGGAGGCGGCGGCGCGTGCACGAGGAGGCACTCGGATGCGGGGTGAGGGAGCGTTTCCCGTTCGTGTGCGTGCGTGCGTGGTGTGTGTCCGGGGAAGATGTATCCATGGTTGAAGCACCCAATTTGTTTTTCGCTTGTAGATGACATTATATCGTGTGCAGAGCAAGAGTTGGAGAGGCGGGCAGGCATGGAGGTCTGTCGGCCGGCTCCGCTCCATCGCACCCGCGAGGCCGACTCTGTTTTCTCTGGCGGCATGAGCCTCAGTGTGTTGGATTACTTGGTCGATGGGCGAGCTCTGGTCGCCATGGCCGCATGGTGGTCTCCGTTCACTCTCTGCACTTCTATTTCAAGTTCTTTTTTTAGATGAAATCTATCAAGTTCTTAATGCTCACCGAGAAGAGCGCTACATTTGTAAGTTCAAGGACCTGCGATGCGGACACTGCAACTACTTTTCAGTGGGTTTGTTTGGTTTTGGAACCAAGTGGAATGGATGGAACCGTTCCGCACCTAGAGCCTGTTCCTGTGTTTGGTTGAGAAGTGGAATGGAATTCACTTATTTCTCAAAAGGGAATATTCCCCTTATATGCGGAATACACCCGTCCGGCCGAATCGGTGAAACCAAGTGGAACGGCTCGCTAACGATGGAAGATAAACAAAATTAATCATGTTTAGGCTCTAATCATGTTTAGGTTCAAATTAATCATGTTTAAGCTCAAATTAATTGAATTTTAAAAACATATGCTGCTGTTCCATTCCACCTTTTCGAAACCAACCAAACGTGAGAACGGAACGGTTCCATTCCAGTGAAATGGAACGGAATAGAACCATGACATTCCATTCCACTTCATCCCAAAACCAAACACACCCTAAAAGCACGCCAGGGATGGGCAAGAACGTGAAGTTCGAATACTATGATTTTCTATGGTTGTGCATGCATCTACGCTGGCTTAAATATCATACTACTAGAATCAGACGAAGTGATAGAGAGCTGTGGAAGCATTGTATTTTGCTGTCAGATTAAGAACTGAAGGTCGATTCCTACTAATGAAAAGCAGATACACAGCAAATATGGTTTAGTATGTTGACATATTAATTTTTGTGGGTTTAGTTTGTAGGATTGCAGGAGCTGGATTGCCTGTACTACTATCTATTCAATCTCAGGTAAAAGTTGATTGTACACATTCATCTGATTAATGAGTGATTAGTCAGTATCATTCATTGACCCTAACGCGTGAAAGGACTGTTCTTTTGATTCAACTGCTCTATTATCTATGAAAGTCCTACGTGAGCTAAATGTCCATGAGAGCATTTTTGCTGAGGTGTAGTTGAGCGAACTATATTTTTGTTTGCCGCCTTGGTGGACAATATTTCAATTGTAGGTTGCGAAAAGCTTGCGAGATGGGTCGCCCGCTAGAGGAACTTCTCCTGTATGTGGTCTCGCTCACATTGCCGATCCACGCGCAGTCACCGTCTTCTGGACATCCGGCCTCATGACACTCACATCGCCGATTGATGCCTGTCGTGCTCGTGCGGCCACCATCTTCCGGACACTGGGTGCCTCGTGCTAGGTCTACATTCACCTTCGATCACTAGTACAGAACGACACGTCGGAAACGGGCCAAAAACCCCTTCGGCAACGGAGAAAGGTCCGTGTCCCCGCCTCTGTCACTGATGTGAAGGCCTTCATCGGTAACGGAGGCCAAAAACCGTTTCCGATGAGGTCTCCATTTGGCAACGGTTGTGCGCAGACCTCCGTTTCCTTAGTTTTCCTTCATCAGATACGGAGTTTGCCATCCACCCGTTTGCATTGAGCATTTCTCATATTTCCGTTACAGGATGCCACGTTTACAAATGCCACTAGATACTTAAAATCTCACAGCACAAGCTCAAATACTAAAACGGTAACAGATTTCATTCATATCACAATGTAACTTTACATTTCCATCACAATTTCACCTTTACAATTGCATCACAAGATGTGACAAACATAAGAGGTAAAACGATAACAGATTTCATCTATACTAAGCCTATCATGTCAAAGGACGGAAATAATATATGATTTCTTCCCTACATCCTTTTCCACAATCCTCGCAGGTGTCACTCTAGTTATCTCTTCTTATCTCAACTTCTTGAGAGAAGGATGTTGAAGCTTTGGACCCTATACATTAGTAAATAGAGTTACAATTGTTAAATACATATGCTAAAACAAATACAATATGAATTTAAGCAAACTGAAACGATATCTTACCTATGTCTTGAGGTGGCTCTTATTGATGAACCGGAGCAGCCAACACACGGCTTGTCAACAAGATATTGCGATGTCAGCTGCTTCATAGGATGCCTGACAACGATCATCCTTTCCATGGAGGCCACCACCGGCTCTAGATTTGTTATGCAGTGTCACCGAAATCTAATCTAATACGTCACCGATGTGACATTTCGGCGACACTGTATAAAACACTCTTACTTAAAAAAGTATTTTATGCAGTGTACCAAAACGTCACAATAGCGACGGTGGATATGTATGGTGGAGTTTGAAAGGGAACAGCTTGATATCCCTAAATGTAAATAAGGATTTATGTTAGTTCTGACACTACTAGATAGAACAAACAATTTAACACAATAATATGAAGTATACAGTAGTATATAGTGTGTACTGACCTGTGTATATAATTGGAGGCCATTATGGGAAAGTCGACAAACACTACTCTCTTGAGTAATGTTCGTTGTTTGTTCTGTGTCTCCGACTTTTTTATGCAGTGTCACCGAAATAGACTCCTGTTTTCACTTGGACTAGTTAGCTAAACTACAACCGGTTGCAAGTGCACAATAGGCAAGTTAACTACATCAAGAAATGATCTAGATAGAACTACCGGATGTGAACTGAACTACTTTCAACAAGTTAGCTAAACTACAACTAGTTGCAAGTGCACAATAGACAAGTTAACTACATCAAGAAATGATCTAGATAGAACTACCGGATGTGAACTGAACTACTTTCAACAAGTTAGCTAAACTACAACTAGTTGCAAGTGCACAATAGGCAAGTTAACTACATCAAGAACTGATCTAGATAGAACTACCGGATGTGAACTGAACTACTTTCGACAAGTTAGCTAAACTACAACTAGTTGCAATTGCACAATAGGCAACTTAACTACATCAAGAACTGATCTAGATAGAACTACCGGATGTGAACTGAACTACTATCAACAAGTAAGCTAAACCATAACTAGTTGCAAGTGCACAATAGGCAAGTTAACTACATCAAGAAATGATCTAGATATAACTACCGGATGTGGATCTGATACCTTCTTCACGTCGCCGTTGGATCGATCTAGCAGATCCGGAAGTGGTGGAGGCAGAGGAAGCGGACAGAGCGACGACCTCGCCGTGTCGGGCCAGATGGCGAAGACCTCACCGTGTCGGGGGACATGGCGAACACCTCGCCGTGTCGGGGGAGATGGCGAAGACCTCGCCGTGATAGCCGTCGTCTGGGCGGAGACGGCGCCGCCACGGCGCCGGAGATGGCCGCAACGGCAGGAGGCGCCGCCACGAACAGATCTAGCATACTGGGACAGAGTGAGGAAACGAGTGTTAGGTTTTGCTCTGTACGCCCATATATATAGGTAAAACATAGGAAACGGTTCTTTAGAAGGACCGTTTCCTTTGTGTTTCTTCCACTGAGGTGTGGGACCTACGCGCCCACTCTGTGGAATTTCTTCTACTCTCTGAAATAATATTTTCCTAATCTCTACTATATGGAGAAAACCACTTATAGGATATTTATATTAATATTAGTGATTACTACATTACATACGCAGTACATATTAATAATAATAAAGTAAATTACAGTTGGAGAACTTATAGAACTACTACTAGCTACTTCTTGTTTTTCTTGCGTCCTGCTTCCGCGCAATCCTCGTCCTTCTCACGGCCTCGCTTATTGGGGGCCATTGGAGGTGGTGGCGGCGGCGGCAGCATATCGGAGGCGGTTGTGGCACCCCCTTCTGGCACAGCTTGTCAGAAGGGCGGTCGCCCCGTGCGCCAGCCCAAGATATATGGCCGCACGTTACGACAATGCAACATAGCGGAAATCATTACACAATCAGGCACAAAGTGCTTCAAAAGGGTTTACAAGGCCGTCGAGGCTTTACAAAATATCAAGCCAAGCATGGCCCAACTCAGAGTTTTAACTGGCAGCGGAAGACATAAATGAGGCAACGGCTTGGAGCGGCTCCACTCCACAGGTATCTGGCTGGGCTACTGATCCTAGCACGCTTCTGCTCCTTATCCTTGCTAAGGTGGAAGTTGAGTCCTCGCCAAAATCTGGCCACAATCACAAGGCCCGTGAGTACATTTGTATGCACTCAGCAAGAATCGCCCCTTGCTACAAACAATCCAACAATCATGCAGCAAGATATATATTGGAAATAAAATCCTACAACATGGCAAGGTCTACTCTAGATACACGACATGAAAGTAGCATGGCATTGACAACCAAACATGTCGTAAGCAAGCAACGGGGGTATCACCAGTACAGAGTCCAAGCCAGGTGGGGTTGGATCGTGCACCGGCAATCATACAAGGGCTTACCTGTGACGAGAAAACGGGTGTACCAAGTGGGTACCAAATAATACACAACAGCACCTGTGATCACTGCTAGGCCCACTGGCCTCATCATTTCACTCTGGGCACGCACGGTTGATGTGGGCTCTGGCCTAACTATAGGCTTCCCAACGCATCACACCGCCATCCCTAAACTTGGTTCATAATCACATCTCAAGTAACATTCCCTGCATCAACTTATTGTTCATTTAGTGAAATCAGGTTGTTCATCTTTCTTTCAAATAGAACTTATGTTTAACCTCCTGACTCGACAAAGACAATAGTGTGACCGACACTGAACTGTTGTTCCATAACCTTGGAACTAGGCTAGATATCCAGATTTACACTCTCGAGAGGTTGCAATACTTCACTCATCTAAGTGGATCATTAACAACCGGTACTTTAGGATCACATCCATAAGACGGTCTGATACACTCACTCGACCGTTCACGCCATCAAGACACTCTCTATATAGCCACCGACATAACTATATGCCTTATGCAGAAGTGAATCCGGCACGTCCCCAACCCATGAGCGACGCCTAGCTCCGGAACCTTCGCAAGACTAGCCCCGACCAACTATGGTAACCGACTAGACTTGCCAAAAAGGGTAGCATCAAAGGAGGCTCAATAGAATTACGTAGGTCAAGGCCCGCCCATGTGAGCGACAATGGTAGTGCTTTCGATGTTCAGATTAGTGGCACTATGGACTGACCCTCTCGAAGTTTGGAGGGGTGTTTCATTTAATCAAGTTTCATCATAACAACTCCAAATAACAGAGGGTTAGTCCAACACAACAATAACAATATCATAATAATATATATATCAAACAACAAGACATTAGCGACATCATAATTCAAGCAATAGTTTGTTTGTATTAACTGCGTGACTATGGCGGTTCCTCCAGCCGGCGTCACCATAGATCAATTACGAATTATGGTTTAGTCGGTTTGCGTCGACCGGGTGACTATCGTGGCGATCCCGCCAACAAGCGCCACCACAGATCAACTAGTTGGTTAGCGTCGACCGGGTGACTATCGTGGCGATCCCGCCAACAAGCGCCACCACAGATCAACTACAAAATATATCTTAGTTGGTTTGATCGGACGACTATGGCGGTTCCTCCAGCCAGCGCCCTCCCAGATTCATTACAAAGTTGGTGAGGCATGTAGCCTCCAAACAATGAACCGAAAAGCAATCATAAGAAAGAAAGCATCCATTCCACTCGAGGATTAACCTGACGTGGTGTCAGCAATCTTGGCAAAAAGAACCAAATGGAAAGTCAGCTCCCAAGCGTCGCAGTCTAGGTGGCTTACGCCAACCACGTTTGACGGAGGGACAAGAAGCAAATAACTCTTTTGGCAAATGCCCCCAACTCCGAGGATCATAAGACGACATTCGTCCGCTCCTCACCTCGGCGAAGAAGAAGCAAACAAAGCCCCGCAAGCGCGAGACGCACAGTTGTAATATTTCCCACATTCCTTTGACTGAGGCGGTTCCTCCGGCCATTGTCTCGGGAACGGGAGTGATGCGCAGATAAGCAATTATAAGGTAATGCGACAGTTTAAAATGCAACAATATATGCAAAACTACAAGGCTCATACAAAATACTGGCAACAACAGACATGCAACAATAATAGTAGACAGACATAACAATAGAACAGGAGACAGACATAAACACCCGGCATGGTATTAAGCAAATAAACAAACAAGCATTGCAGGACGGCTCATAGCAAGGGGTTAGCTTGCCTCCGAGATCAACACCGTTTTGGCTTGGAGGGTCACGGACACGTCGCGGGTCAGGGGCTCGGTTTGCCGGTACCGCGGAATACACCTAAGCAGGCATACAAGGGTGCTGAGTATACAACTATTTCACAAAAATGTAAAACCTATACTACTGGACAGAGCTGCTCAAAACATGAATTTACAAATTTGAATCACCTCAAACGGAGTTACGGTTTGAGAGAAACGAGCGAGCGAAGGTTAGCTATCTGCTGCTCACCCGAAAAAAAAAACAGAACGGGCTGATTTCCGAACTGGGCTGGGCTGGTTGCGTAGTTCTCTGGAAATACGTCTTCGCAGCTGAAAAGCGTATCCGCGCGAAAGCCGCCTCCACTTAACCTAACAGGTGGGACCAGGACCCACCTGTCGGCCTCTCTCTTCTCTTCTTCTTCTTCTTTTTTTTCTCTCCTTTCTTCTTCCCTGCCTCCAACACACGACACACACGTACGTACATACAGTACGTACGCAGGTCGCTCGGGAGGGCCATGGCGCCGGCAGCCGGACGGCCGGGGGCAGACGCCGACGGCCAGGACGGGCCCGCCGCGCCCCACCGCTCCCAGCAGGGCCGGAGGCCGGGACGCCTCCCGTGAGCCTCGTCGAGCTTGGCCTAGCTCGGCCATGGCGGCAACCTTCGGCATGGCGATGGCGCCGGCCGTGGGGTGGCCCGGGGACTACGAAGACGGCGGAAATGGAACCGCCACGCTTCACCGCGCTCGCCGGTGCTTCCTCCTACGGCAGAGGTGGACCGTGGAGCTCGCTACCCGAGCTCTAGGGTTTCAGCCATGGGAGGCCTTGCGGAGCTCCTGCGGCCTCACTTCTTCGTGGAACTTCGAGTGGGAGAGTCTGGGAGGGAGAGTG
The DNA here is from genome assembly GCA_947311845.1 of Poa pratensis. Taxonomy (NCBI): domain Eukaryota; kingdom Viridiplantae; phylum Streptophyta; class Magnoliopsida; order Poales; family Poaceae; genus Poa; species Poa pratensis. The sequence goes on from CAMZMU010000117.1 coordinate 25,890,554, forward strand.
AGGGCCGGGTGTGCACTGGAGGCCTCAGGGAGGGCTTTTTATAGCCGGGGAGAGGGTGAGGGGGGGGGGGGTGGTGACCCGTGGTTGATCTAACCACGGTCACGGGCGTCGGTGACCCAACCCTAGTCCCGAATGGATGAGCTCGGGGAGGAGCGGATAGGGACGGCTGAGGGACGAGCAGTGCAGCACGAGGTGCACTGTGGAAGAGAGGTTAGGCATCGACTAAGGTTTAGGCAATTAGGTTAGTTTAACAAATTTTAAACCAGCTTCAAAGGTGTTCGACGAAATGTCCGCAAGAAACTTCCAAAATTAAATAAATTCAAAACCTTTGCCAACGGTTGTGTTTAGGTGTGTAAGGATGGTTTATGGAGTGGAGCAATTTTTTTGGAGAAATATGGGTGGGATTTTGGGCTAGGTGTTCAAAACGTCCTACAACACGATCAATTTCGCGTTGCGGTTGAAAAGAGGTTCTGGGGGTCAAACGGATGGGCGAGTGGTCATTTGAGTAACCAGGGGAGTAGGTGAGGTGGTTCTTGCAATCTCTTTCCATTAACAAGTGGTGGAGTGCTTAATTGATGTGTCTCAATGTTGGTCAAAAATAACCGGTGGTAGGTGTGATATGTCCCCCAAATGGCTAAGGAAAAACATGGCCAAAGTGAGGTGGGTGTCGATGGTGAAGTGGCTGGTTTGAGCATGCTCTTGAGTTGGTTCCATCATGGCTCTTGGAGAAACTCAAAGAGGTTTGGCGAAGGGAGACATCACCTTTGATCATTTGGTGGAATCGGTGGTGGAATACTAGGGTTCGATGAACTCGGGATTTCGTCTTCGGGTTCAAAGGGAAGGTTATCGGCCGATGATTTTGGTAGTGGCAAAGTGGTTCAGCTGAACCTTTGGAATTATTTAAGCATGGAAATCCAAACGGCATCATCAAGCACCGAGGGAGCAAGCAAAAAATTTGAAATAGAAGGAAAAAGTTTTTCAGGTGTGAGGAAACACCACTACAATTAGGGACGAATTTTTGGGGTGTTACAGCGGTGGCGGCGGCTTTCTTCTCCATCGCCGGGGCTCCCTTCTTCGGGACCGGCGCCTCCGCCTTGTCCTCCTCGTCGTCGTCGTCCTCCTCCTCCTCCTCCTCCTCCTTCTCCTCTTCGGTTGACTCGTCATCAGAATCAACCTTCGGCGGGCCCAGCATCAAGGTGGGATCATGGAAGTTGGCGTATTCGTCGTCGCTCGTCTCCGGCGTCGGTCCTTCAACGGACTCGCCGCTGACGGGGGGACTATCCCGCGGCGACTCAGTGTGCTCCTGTGTGTCGTTGCTGCGAGGCATCTTCGCTAATCAGTAGGAGGGAGCGAGCGAGCGAGAGAGAGAGAGCAGATTCGGTGGCGTCTTGAGCTAGCAAGGATTGGGGTTTTCAAGGAGTAGTGGGCGGTGCCACTACGCCATGGCATTTACTCGCCTCGCTTTGAATTCCAAGATGGAACGTGTCCACATTGGAAACGGACACCCAAAACTCTCCGTTGCTATAGAGGCACATATCGGAAACAGAGCCAGAATTAAGACCGTTGCCAATATAATAGGTGACGGAGATTGGAAAGGGTCCGTTGCCAATGTAGGCGGGCCTGGTCAGGTTTGTGCGCACCGGCCGCGCGGAAAGCGCGATTCTCCGTCGCCTAACGCCTGCCGTTTCCATAGAGGGGTATCCGATGTGTCGTTCTGTACTAGTGGATGGGTCCTCCACGGTGTCGGCGGCGAAAGCTCGGTCTTCAGTCATGCATTTGGCACAGACGCCAAAGGAGAAACCGGTGAAGGAGGCTGCACCCGTGCCTGCCGGCTGCTACATCGAGAGGTTTCAAGGAGCCGCGGGTTGATAGCAGAAAGGAATGCTTTACTTACCAAGGGCAAGGTTGCATATGACTATTTCAGTAAAAACTATCAAATGTTTGTGCATTGTTTGCAGATTTTGCAAATGTGAAAATTGAATTTATAGCGAGCATATATTTTGTGTGTAAAAATAATATATACACTTGCATGTGCTCCCTTCATTTTCAATATAGTTACACATAATCTGTGCAATAATTCACTATTTCATACTAGATTGTTTATTTAGAGAGGCTACTTGAAACTGAAAATAGGTTTGAGGGTAAACTTCGGGTTTAGAGTTTTGGGTTTAGTAAACCTACTTTCTCGAACAATGCAACCAAATTATTGTTCATACAACTGGCCACCACAAGTATTCTATAAACTGTTAGTTAGGATTGAAGTTTCATTTTTTAGGATAAGATTTAGTGCTTGCCACGCACTTGTAGGCATTCCTCGTTTTTTTTCCCGTGGCAACGCATGTGCATTGTGCTTATATTTGGGGCATCGCGTTCCAAACCAAAAACTAGGCTCTGCACTACTGACAAAAAGGTTACTCTTGCTCTTGCATGAAGGGTTATTCGTAATTCGTCACCAAGAGGAGTCGCACTGTAAATGCTACTAGCCGTAGCATTTGCCAACATTGTTAGATTTTATTTGTATAAAGAGTGAATTTGTTCGTTTTGATTTAGAGCCCTGTAGATTACCCTCTGCTGTCTTCGTGATCCAGCTTCATCACGTGTATTTTAACGCTTCCAGTTTAGGAATACCCAACAGCCAGTGAGATTATGTGAAAATAAGCATGATAACTCTGTTTTTAGTTTCATGCACATATCAGAATCTGGTTCTTCTCAAGAACCAGTAACGTGTAGTCAAAACTTATATGACTTTTGCTATCATTGCACAAACACATTGTTCATATTGGTGGATGAAAATTAATGTTATCATTATATTTCTTATGAAAATTATGACATATAATTCTCTAATTGTCCCCCGCGATTTTTTTCATTGTCATCTTTTTTAAAATGAAAAAGGATAAATTGTCAAAGTTTTATCTCGGGAGGTGTCAATTTTTGAGTGGGATCTCTAAACGTTAACTCAATGACATTCCCTTGTTCTCTCTCTCTTCCTTTGCTATCGTGCAGATGAACCATGTCAAGAACTTGTAGAAGAAATGCGGCAAGAAATTTGGACAGTTCAAAGTTGAAGATTCTATTTCCAAGTTGTTGTGGAAGGCTGGCGATTTTTTTAACCTTGATGGAGATGTGCGTTACACGTGCATTTTATGCTAGTCCCATAAACGTGCAAATTTTTAATTTAAAATACTTTATATTATGAGCTATACAAAAATAAAAAATCTGGTAAAACTTAGAGATTTAAAAATAGCCATATTTAGATACACAATTTATCATTTTTGTAGCTCAAAATACAAAGTATTTGAAGTTGATATTTTGCACGTTCGTGGGATATACTATTGGTTACACTCGGATTTTTTTTCAGAATTTTTTGAAACATAGAAATATGATTTTCGAATTTTTTAAATAGGAGGGAGCATTGAAACTCGGGAGCCAAAAGTCTCTACTCAATGGTTCTTCATTACAATCGAATCTTTTTTTAGGAAAAAAGCACGCTTTATTAATAAATCAACACAGGGTTACAATCAGCTAGGCTGTGAACTAAAAAAGGCCGGTGGCTCAGCATTCCAGGTAGACGACACCTCCTAAATGGATGCATACTTGCTAGGCTGTGAAGTAAAAAAGGCTGGTGGTTCAGCATTCCAGGTAGACGATACCTCCTAAATGGATGCATACTTTGCACAACAGTGTGCTACCTGGTTAGCCTCGCGACGAGCAAAAACCATTCCCTCAAGAAGATGGAGTAGTAGGAGAGCACACAAACGTTATCTCGTCGCCGCAGCCGGACGTGCGTCCACGTCGTCGTTCCAGGTCAGCGTTGGTGGTGGAGGCACACAACATTCTCACCACAGATTCAAGAGTCTCCTTCCTCCACCAGCCCCAAGCTCTTACTACTCCAATGGTCAACAAGCCGCGCCCATTTGGTTAGTCTCCATCCCCTTCCCTGTTTTAATTTATGCCTAATTTGTTTGAATTTTGAATATAAACAACTAGATGTAGTTGTGATAGATTATGATGTTTGTACGAATTGCGTGTCAGGTGTTTGTATTAGTGTTTAAACCGTCCAGGGAAAGTTGTCATCTTGGAAAATTTGAAATGCTTGTAACTGACTATTCAGTTCAATACGAGATAGTCTTCAAATATAGCCCCTACATGTATGTTCATATACTAAATGCATAATCATTTTCTACCTTCTAACACATTGGAGACAACTTTAAACTAACTGAGGCACTTTCAAGTGTCTTTGATCAATGTACGTCATGCAGTGATGCGAACCTCCTTCCAAACTCACTACAAGATTTTAATTTGGATCTAAAAATACAAGTCTTGATATGTATGAACTGGCCAGTTCACCAAAAGAAAAAATTCAAAACAATACCAATATTGAACATGTTTGAAAAAATTGAATATGGTGGGAATACATATTTTTATCCACGTTCACAATCCTATGTATCAACCAAGTTGCAAATTGACAAAATCAAGACAAGTAAAAGCAGCCAATTTTCATAATATTCCCTAATATGTATACTAGAAGGCAATGTGTAACCAATGCCTCTATGATGTGCCAATCCAAGGCATCTTGTAAGAGAGCCACCAAAGAAATGTATTATGCATTCACCACTTTTCCTTTTGAGGCAATTTTTATACATGTCGAAAAACATTAAAGGGCAATTTCCTAATAGCGCCAATAATGTTGTGTTTTTGTAGAAAACCCTAGTACAAATTAATTTTAAGATATCAGTACCTCCACTTGTAATCGGTCAATCCTAGATCTTGGAGATCATTCGAAGAATACCCGACTATTCATCTAGATCTAGCACATTGGAATCTCTCTCTCCACCTATCACGCGCTCATTGTCACATCGAGTGCCCCTCTTTCTCACCGATGTTTCCGCCTTTGGTTTGTCGCTCATCTCACATAGACAACACATATCTTCATCACCATTCCCCTCAACAAGATGGAGCAGTAGGAGATCACACAAACGTTATCTCGTCGCCGCAGCCGGATGCGCGTCCACGTCGTCGTCCCGAGTCAGCGTTGGTGGAGGCACACGACATCCTCACCACAGATTCGAGAGTCTCCTTCCTCCACCAGCCGCAAGCTCTTCCTGCTCCAATGGTCAACAATCCACGCTCATTTGGTTAGTATCCATCCCCTTCCCTATTTTAATTTATGCCTAATTTGTTTGATTTTTGAACATATTCAACTAGATTTAGTTGTGATAGATTGTGATGTTTGTAAAATTGCATGACAGGTGTTTGTATTGTTGTTTAAACCATCCAGGGAAAGTTGTCATCGTGGAAAATTTGATATGCTTGGAATTGACTATTCAGTTCAATATGAGACAGTCTTCAAATCTAGCCACTACATGTATGTGTTTAGTTTATATACTAAATGCATAATCTTTTTCTACCTTCTAATACATTGGAGACAACTTTAAACTAATTGAGGCACTTTCAAGTGTCTTTGATCAATGTACGTCACGTAGTGATGCGAACCTCCTTCCGAACTCACTACAAGATTTTAATTTGGATCTACAGATATAAATCTTGATCAGTATAAACTGGCTAGTTCACTGAAAGAAAATTTTCAAACCAAGCCAATATTGAATATGTTTGGAAAATTTGACTATTGCGGAATAAATAATTTTATCCAAGTTCACAATCCTATGTATCAACCAAGTAGAAAATTGACAAGTCAAGACAAGTCAAAGCAGCCCAATCAACAAGTCATGGCAATTGTGTGTTTGACACTTTGGAGGCTAAAGGTGAGTCAAAGTTGCCAGGTCGCTAGCTCGATGGTGATGAAGATGTTGCGCCGACATCATACGGTCTCCATTGGTGCATGTTTGGTTTGGGTCGTGTTTGTTGCCTTAGTTTGATAGACCGACAATGCTTGAGACCCATATTCTAAGCTTGTTGTTCTCGCCCAGTTTTCCCAAATTAACCAGGAAAATCTTTCTAACAACTTCCTGCGGTTGGCACCAAAATGAGGTTGTAGCAATTTTTTCGGCACATCAAGACAGAATTATGCTACTATGAAAAAAAGGAAATGAAGGAAAATAAGAACCAAATGGCCCATTTGGCCCGTGGGAAGGAGTCTAGGCCTCCACTCTTTCATGGGTTTCCTTTCTCTTACTCTTAGTCATCTCTTAGTCGTTTATTGTTGTCCCCTCTTTCCGCCGCTGCCTTCCTTCTTGTCGTCGTCTCCTTCCTTTGTCTCTCTTTTGGTACCTATTGTGCCCCATCGTCCTCTCGCCCGTCCCTCTATCGGTACCTCAGTGCGCCCTTCTTCTCCATCCTTTCTTTTTGTTGCTCCATCTCTGTTTTCTCTCTCTAGCTCCCACCTCATCCTAACATTCTAACTTTGTCAAATAATATGTCTCATGGAGGCAGAAATGAATGTCCCAACACTGAGCCAAAATGTAGAGGCGGCACAGTCGGATGGGGATCTAGAACTTCCGGTAAATGTGCGGTGCAGTAAAGTGGTACATACATTGGATCATAAGTAGCTCTTTCTCATTGCATATTTATGGAGTGAGGATAGTTGTGTGGTGACAACATCTCCTTTCATAAATATCTGCATATTCTAGATTATGAAGTTATTAGATTGTAGCATGTGCATCCTCCCACTTAGTTGTTACCACACAGGGCCTATACATGCTTTGTCATGGTTTTGTCATACAAGGTAATTTGTTGACTAGTTTTCCTATCATGTTAGACTACATCAAGGGTCAGCCTTGAGCCATACATTTTTGCCTTAGTGATGTCCATTGTGTGTTTGACACTTTGGACCCTAAAGGCGAGTCGAAGTTTCCAGGCCTCTAGCTCAATGATGATAAAGATGTTGTTGTGCCGACATCTTGCGGTCTCCGTTAGTGCATGTTCGGCTTGTCCGTCTTTGTTGCCTTAGGTTGAAAGATCGACAATGCTTGAGACCCGGTTTCTAAGCTTGTTGTTCTCGCCCGGTTTTCCCGAATTAACCAGGAAAATCTTTCTAACAATTTCCTGTACTTGGTTGGCACAAAACAATTAGGTTGTAACAATTTTTCGGCACGTGAAGACAGAATTATGAAAGTATGAAAAAAGGAAATAAAGGAACATAAGAAGCCAAACAACCCATTTGGCCCGTGGGAGGGAGTCTAGGGCTCCACTCTTTTGTGGTTTTGCTTTCCCTTCCTCTTAGTCATGTCTTCGTAGTTTAGTGTTGTCCCCTCTTGCCGCCGCCTTCCTTCTTGTCGTCGTCTCCTTCCTTTGTCTCTCTGTTGGTACCTCTTTTGCCCCATCGTCCTCTCTCCTGTCCCTTTGTCGGTACCTCAGTGTGTCCTTCTTCTCCCTCCTTCCCTTTCCTAGCTCCATCTCTGCTTCTCTCCCTCCCTCCTCATCCTAACTCTCTACCTCTGTCAAACAATATCTCCCATGGAGGCAGAAATGAATGTCCCAACACTGAGCCAAAATGTAGAGGCGGCACGATCGGATGGGGATATAGAACTTACGGTAAATGCGGGGTGATATAAAGTGGTACATACATTAGATCGTAAGTAGCTGTTTCTCATTATATACTATGAAGTGAGGATAATTGTGTGGTGAAAACATCTATTTTCATAAATATATCCACATTCTAGTATGAAGTTATTGGATTATAGCATGCACATCTTACCAATTAATTGGTTCCATACAAGGCCTATACATGCTTTGTCATGGTCTTCCCATACAAGGTAATTTTGTTGAGTAGTTTTCTAATCATGATAGACTACATCAAGGGTCAACCTTGAGCCCATACATTTTTGCCTTAGTGACGACCATTGTGTGGTTGACACTTTGGAGACTAAAGTTGAGTCAGAGTTGCCAAGCCGCTAGCTCGATAGTGATGAAGATGTTGTTGTGCCAACATCGTGCGGTCTCCATTGGTTCATATTCGGTTTGGGACGTGTTTGTTGCCTTAGCTTGATAGAACGATAATGCTTGAGACCTGGTCTTTAGGTTTTTTTTGTTTTTGCTCGGTTTTCCCGAAATAACCATAAAAAACATTCTAACAACTTCGTGCACTTGGTTGGCACAAAAATGAGGTTGTAACAATTTTCTCTACACATGAAGACAAAATTATGCAAGTATGAAAAAGGAAAGAGCAAAAAATAAAGGAAAATAAGAGGCCAAACGTCCCACCCGTGGGTGGGAGCTAGATCTAGCCCATTGGAATCTCTCTGTCTCCACCTATCACATGCTCGTCGTCGCATTGAGCGCCTCTTTCTAACCGATTTTTCCGCCTTTGTCTTGTCGCTCATCTCACTTAGACAACACATATCTTCCTTACCATTCCCCTCAAGAAGATGGAGCAGTAGGAGAGCACACAAACGTTATCTCGTCGCCACAGCTAGACGCGCGAACACATCATCATCCCCAGTTAGCGTTGGTGGAGGCACACGACATCCTCTCCACAGATTCGAGAGTTTCCTTCCTCCACCAGTCTCAAGCTCTTACTGCTCCAATGGTCAACAATCCGCTTCCATTTGGTCAGTCTCCATCCCCTTCCTTGTTTTAATTTATGCCTAATTTATTTGAATTTTTAATATAGTCAACTAGATGTAGTTGTGATAGATTGTGATGTTTGTACAAATTGCATGCCAGGTGTTTGTATTATTGTTTAAACCATCCAGGGAAAGTTGTCATCTTGGAAAATTTGATATGCTTGGAATTGACTATTCAGTTCAATTTGAGATAGTCTTCAAATCTAGCCCCTACATGTATGTGTTTAGTTCATATACTAAATGCATAATATTTTTTTACCTTCGAATACATTAGAGACAACTTTAAACTAATTGAGGCACTTTCAAGTGTCTTTGATCAATGTACATCAAGTAGTGATGGGAACCTCCTCAAACTCACTACAAGATTTTAATTTGGATCTAAAGATATAAAACTTGATCTGTATGAATAGGCCAGTTCACCGAAAGGAAAATTTCAAACCAAGCCAATATTGAATATGTTTGAAGAAAATTGACTATTGTGGGAATAAATAATTTTATCCAAGTTCACAATCCTATGTATCAAGCAAGTAGCAAATTGACAATGTCAAGACAAGTCAAAGCAGCCCAATCAACAAGTCATGGCAATTGTGTGTTTGACACTTTGGAGGCTGAAGGTGAGTCGAAGTTGCCAGGTCGCTAGCTCGATGGCGATGAAGATGTTGTTGCGCCGACATCATGCGGTCTCCATTCGTGCATGTTCAGTTTGGGTCATGTTTGTTGCATTAGCTTGATAGACCGACAGCGCTTGAAACCCGGTTTCTAAGCTTGTTGTTGTCGCCCAGTTTTCCCGAATTAACAAGGAAAATATTTCTAACAACTTCCTGCACTTGGTTGGCACCAAAATGAGGTTGTAGCAATTTTTTTGGCACGTCAAAACAGGATTATGCTACTATGAAAAAAAGAAAATGAAGGAAAATAAGAACCAAATGGCCCATTTGGCCCGTGGGAGGGAGTCCAGGCCTCCACTCTTTCGTGGGTTTCTTTTCTCTTACTCTTAGTCATCTCTTTGTCGTTTATTGTTGTCCCCTCTTTCCGCCGCTGCCTTCCTTCTTGTCGATGTCTCCTTCCTTTGTCTCTCTGTTGGTACCTGTTGTGCCCCATCGTCTTCTCTCCCGTCCCTCTATCGGTACCTCAGTGCGCCCTTCTTCCCATCCTTTCTTTTCATTGCTACATCTCTGTTTTCTCTCTCTAGCTCCCTCCTCATCCTAACACTCTACCTTTGTCAAACAATATGTCTCATGGAGGCAGAAATGAATGTCTCAACACTGAGCCAAAATGTAGACGCGGCACAGTCGGATGGGGATCTAGAACTTCCGGTAAATGTGGGGTGCAATAAAGTGGTACATACATTGGATCGTAAGTAGCTCTTTCTCATTGCATATTTATGGAGTGAGGATAGTTGTGTGGTGACAACATCTCCTTTCATAAATATCTGCACATTCTAGATTATGAAGTTATTAGATTATAGCATGTGCATCCTCCCACTTAGTTGTTACCACACAAGGCCTATACATGCTTTGTCATGGTCTTGCCATACAAGGTAATTTGTTGAGTATTTTTCCAATCATGCATGTTAGACTACATCAAGGGGGTCAGCCTTGAGCCATACATTTTTGCCTTAGTGATGGCCATTGTGTGTTTGACACTTTGGAGTCTAAAGGCGAGTCAAAGTTTCCAGGCTGCTAGCTCAATGGTGATGAAGATGTTGTTGTGCCAACATCGTGCGGTCTCCATTGGTGCATGTTCATTTTGGGCCGTGTTTGCTGCCTTAGCTTGATAGATCGACAATTCTTGAGACCCGGTTTCTAAGCTTGTTGTTCTCGCCCAGTTTTCCCAAATTAACCAGGAAAATCATTCTAACAATATCCTGCACTTGGTTGGCACGAAACATGAGGTTGTAAGAATTTTTTCGGCACATGAAGACAGAATTATGAAAGTATGAAAACGGTAATAAAGGAACATAAGAAGCCAAACTGCCCATTCGGCCCGTGGGAGGGAGTCTAGGGCTCCACTATTTTGTGGTTTTCATTTCCCTTCCTCTTAGTCATCTCTTCATCGTTTATTGTTGTCCCCTCTTGCCGCCGCCTTCCTTCTTATCATATTCTCCTTCCTTTGTCTCTCTGTTGGTACCTCTTTTGCCCCATCGTCCTCTCTCCCATCCCTTTGTTGGTACCTCAGTGTGCCCTTCTTCTCCCTCCTTCCCTTTCCTATCTCCATCTCTGCTTTCTCTCCCTCCCTCCTTATCCTAACTCTCTACCTCTATCAAATAGTATCTCCCATGGAGGCAAAAATGAATGTCCCAGCACTGAGCCAAAATGTAGAGGCGGCATGATCGGATGGGGATCTAGAACATACGGTAAATGCGGGGTGCAATAAAGTGGTACATACATTAATTAATTAGATCATAAGAATGTCTTTCTCATTATATATTATGAAGTGAGGATAGTTGTGTGGTGAAAACATCTCCTTTCATAAATATCTCCAGATTTTGAATTTATTAGATTATAGCATGCACATCCTCCCACTTAATTGTTGCCATACAAGGCCTATACATGCTTTGTCATGGTATTGCCATACAATGTAATTTTGTTTAGTAGTTTTCCAATAATGATAGACTACATCAAGGGTCAACCTTGAGACCATACATTTTTGCCTTAGTGATGGCCATTGGGTATTTGACACTTTGGAGGCTAAAGCTGAGTCGGAGTTGCCATGCCGCTAGCTCGTTGGTTATGAAGATGTTGTTGTGCCTACATCATGCGGTCTCCATTGGTGCATGTTTGGTTTGGGATGTGTTTGTTGCCTTAGCTTGATAGACCGATAATGCTTTAGACCCGGTTTCTAAGCTTGTTGTTCTCGCTCGGTTTTCCCGAATTAACTAGGAAAATCAATCGAACAACTTCCTGCACTTGGTTGGTAGAAAAATGAGGTTGTAACAATTTTCTCGGCACGTGAAGATAAAATTATGCAAGTATGAAAAAAAGGAAAGAGTAAAAAATGAAGGAAAATAATAAGCCAAACGGGCCACCCGTGGGAGGAAATCAAGGGCTCGAATCTTTCATGGTTTCACTTCATCTTAGTCATATCTTCGTCCTTTGTTGGTCTTCGTCGTTTATTGTTGTCCCCTCTTGTCGTTGTCGTCTTCCTTCTTGTCATCTCCTTACTTTGTATCTCCGTTGGTATCTCTTTTGCCCCATCGTCCTCTCTCCCGTCCCTTTGTCGGTGCCTCGGTGTGTTCTTCTTCTCCCTCCTTCCCTAGCTCCATCTCTGCTTTCTCTCTCTCGCTCCTCATCCTAACACTCTACCTCTGTCAAACATTATCTTGAGGAGCCTCCACTGCTCCACATCCTCTCGTGGAGTCGGCCGCGACGCCCTCGGGGGCATCCGCCCCGGCCGCGGATGCGTGGTGCACGAGCTTGTTGGTGTGTAGGTCGGGTAGACTTAAGATTGCGCAGAGCCGACAGAAGAGTTATGCTGACAAAAATCGACGGAGGTGGGAACCACAAGTCAAATACTTGGTATATTTATGGGTTCGTCCGACCAAAGGAACTCAAAGGTTTGTAGTTAAAGGAAAATTGAGTCACGGATCATCGAACCATTCAGTATTCTGAGACAACAAGGACCAATAGCTTATAAAATGGAGTTACCAGAAACATTATCGAAGGTTCATAATGTATTCCATGTGTCACAATTAAGGAAGTGTTTGCAACCGCCTGAACAACCATTGTCACACAAGGAGTTAGAATTACAGCCATATTTGACATATATTGAACATCCATCAAAAGTCTTGGAAGAGAATTGGAAGAGACTTGGCAATCGAGCGATCAAATATTGCAAAGTACAATGGAAGAATCATCCAGAAAGAGACACCACTCGGGACGAAGTTTATATTAAGAGGGAGAGGATGTAAGGACCCGTAGTTATAGGACTTCAGAGGGTAGAATTTAGAATTCTGCATTCATGCATTGGGAATTTTGGGATACAATTTGCGCTTTTATGAAAAAGGGAGTCGAGGTGATCAACACTCGGCCGGGGTGTCGAGAGGAGTTGAAATAAACCTGGATCCCATATTTTGAGTTAAAACTATTTGAAGCTAGGATTTTATAAGGAATTCAAAACAAAGCAACATATATTCTTTATTTATCTCAATTCTCAACAAACAAGTCTCAAATTTAATTTGAGATATTTGAATTCAAATAATTATAACAAGTCACATCATAATTCAAAACACTTATGAAAATTCATACAAAGACAAAATAATATGAAGAAATGGAATTCTTTATTTCTTATCCAATATTCTTTATAAAGAGTAATTACAATGAATTTTACAAAGAATACAATTCTAGAAACTTTACAACAAAACCTATAAAGGAAACTACAAAGCAAAATTCCTAAAAACTAAACCTATCTAAATCTTGATCTTCTTGTCTTGATGATCTTCTGAACCTGCACACAAGCAAAGACAAGAGAGGGTTTTGTTAAGATTAAAATGTTGCCACCGCCATTTGGTGATGGAAAATTAATTTAGAAAATAGCAGGAGCCTAATCAACACTTAGTTGATGAAGCTTTTGTACTAGAGGGTTATAACCAGCAATAAATCCTTAGGCAACAAGAGACTGACCATTGTAGGTCAAGATCATGCTCAACATTAGCAACATGAGCTTAGTGATACGTCTCAAACGTATCTATAATTTTTGATTGTTTCATGCTTGTTATATAACATTGCCACATGTTTTTATAATGTTTTTATATTATTTTGGCATGATTTATGGAACTAACCTATTAACAAGATGCCCAGTGCCAGTTCCTGTTTTCTGCTGTCCTTTTGTTTCAGAAAAGTTAGTCGGGGAAGTTTCTCCGAATCGCCTAAAAATTTACGGGAATTATTTTTACATGGAAACAAAGACTGCGCCCGAAGGAGACCTGCAGGGGGGCCACACATGCCCCAGAAGACCCCCAGGCGCGGTCCAGGGGTGGACCACGGCTGGGCCCCTGGGCGCCTCGGGCGTCCTCCCGAGTTGCCCTTTCGCCTATAAATTGTCTTCGTCCCAAAAACCCTCGATACCCGATCATATTTTCCAGAAAAGTTTTGAGGCCGCCACCGTCGCCAACCCTAGACTGGGAGGGTTCTGAAGCTCTTCCCGGCACCCTGCCGGAGGGGGAGATCATCACCGGAGGCATCTACACCACCATGCCTGCCTCCGGAGTGATGCGTGAGTAGTCCACCACGGGACTACGGGTCCATGGCAGTAGCTAGATGGTTGTCTCTTCTCCTTTGTGCTCCATTGTTTAGATCTTATGAGCTACCTACATGACTAAGATCATCTTTATGTAATACTATGTGTTGTGTTTGCGGGGATCCGATGAATTATGGAGTCTTGACATTATGGTTCAGTTTATCTATGATATGTTTTATTTAGGGCTTATTACTTCTGTGCCCTACTTCGCTCAGTTTTCTTCGTCTGTGCCCTACCTGCGTAGTTTTCCTCGTCTGTGCCCTACCTGGCTCTTTCGAGGCCCGCGGACGGCCAAACGCGCCGTTTCCGTCTGGTCAATCCCCTTTGACAGTCACTTGGCCTGACTGGTGGGGTCGTCCTGGGGCACCTCGTTTGGAATCGCATCGAGTGGGGCCGGGGCACTAGTTTAATCAAGGGATACCGCCGATGGGGTCCACGTGGTCTTTCTTCCTGCTTCCTCCTAGAGAAGCCCGCGAGAAAACCCCAGGACACCCCAAGAACAGAACAATAGGAGTTGGATTCAAGGAGCAGAGCAGGGTGATTCAAGGCGCAAAGGAGCTCCATCGCCATCGCTATCGCAGTCGCCCGTCTCCTATCGCCCGTCTCCCATCGCCATCGTCTTGCGGGCGCGGTTATTGTACGCCCGCATTCGCCGTTGGGGTTTTTTCGGTCGCCGACGGTTCGAGCTGCAATCCATCAACCCCATTTCGATGGTCAGTGCTATCTCCTCTACATGTTTCATTTACCTGTTTGAGCTCCCGAATGCTCCATTATATGTGAGTTAATTTGACTTTCTATTTGACTTGCGGAATGGGGAAAAACCCCAGGTTCTGCCTGTTTATGTGGTTCTAAATTTCTTTTGTTATTGCTTTCTAAAATAGGAATCGGATGGCGAGGTCGATGTCTGTCCTATGTGCTGGCACGAACTAACTTTCTGTCGTACACTCACTCGTCGTTCGAATACTTTTAGAGTCCCGATTGAATACAGCACTTACCAAAAGGAAGTTGTAAGTATTGCCTTTTAAATTCGAGGGAATGTCATTTGTTTTCCTTCAATTCGTGTCTTCTTAGTTTCTCTGGTTTCGTATTACATGTAGATTCTGCCATGCCCTTTAAGATTTCTTCTAGAGAGCCAGGGCATTTGCCCTCGTAAGAACTGGATGGAGGCTAAGTGTCCGAATGGAGACACATACTACTTCTACCTGTGGAGGTGGGAAATTGAAATTGAAACGGAGCGGGCAGCACTATGTAGGCAGCTAAGTGATAGTCCGAAGACCCATATTCGGGCCTATATTTGTGGACCACAGTGGAGAGCACTGTGTGTAGCCTACGGCATCGAAGAAGGCGATGTTGTCAAATTCATGTATGATGAAAATCATCATGTGTTCAATGTTGAAGTGACTAACGCAAGCAATGCTACCAAACCTTTTGGTCAAGCCTCTGGTGTGTTAGTTTGTGTTATTTTTCTTACACATTGAGTAGTTTATATTTTTCTGAATGTCTTCGTCTCTTTGATCAGAGTGTAAACAGATTGAAAAATGCTGCAAGCAAGCCCTTGTGAAGTCCATATTTCACGAACCGAGCGATGTCAGTTTTTCAGAAATGAATGCGATATCTTTCGCTTTATTCAAGGAGGCCACAAGGGAATTGGATGATGATGAGTTCTTTGATATCCCTCAGTTATACGTGCGCAGGATTGAGAATGATGGTATAGATGAGGACTCTCTGGTATCATTCAAACTTTTATTATTCATTTACATTTTTATGATACTCTGCCGTCATTTACACTTTTCTGATACGATGTTCATGTTATTTTGGTAGCATCTCAAGATTGAGGTAGTAGATGGTTATGTACTTCCATCAGAAGGGGCTTCTCGTCTATGGGCGATAGACAATGTCGAGATCATGGGATCATATCAAGTAATAGAAGATTACGTCGAGTTCACTGGGAACTGGGATCTATTCTTTCAACTAGCGCAAATTCGCTTTGGTGATCTCTACACTATCAAGGTGATCATCAAGGAGGAGTACATCAAGCTGAATTTTGAGAAGGTCTGGGAAGACGTCGAGCATGACATTGAAGATGTCGAGATATCCAGCGAATCCAGCGAAGAGACCAGCGAAGACGACGAGGAATCCAGTGAATCCAGCGAAGAGACCAATGAAGAGATCAAACCAGAGATCAAACAAGAGATCAAGCAAGAGATCAAGCAAGAGATCAAAGAAGAGATAAAAAAGAGAGTGATTCATATTACTATGTGTTGTTCAGTGAATAATCTAAGGATGTATTTTGGTCGAACACCTTATGTGCGTGCTCTGGGCGCGCCATGGCGTGCTCTGGGCGCGAACAGGCGCACACGCGCGCGCTCTGTGCGTCGCTTAAGTCAAAACTTGTTGTATTGGATTTTTTTTTTAGGAACTAGTATTCTGAATCAGAAGCTTGCCGCCAGATTTCCTATTTTTTGAATGTTCCCGCAATTTATATGAATTTTTGCGTTAAATCCTATTAAACTCGTTTAATGCATGAAATATAGCTAGAAAGCTCAAAAATTCAAAATATTCCGGCATTGTGCCTCCCATATGTTATTCCCTGCGTAAAATTTATAGACGTTCATTTTGCACTCTTATTTGTCATTGATACTTCACAAAAAATAAGGAATTTGGCACTAAATAGAAGTTAGAAAAAAAGCTCAATTTTCTTGGAATCTTTTCTTTGGCAATATTGTTTTTAATTTCAAAACCCATGTCTGTGCCGAGTTTGGTCATCATAGCTTAAGGCTAGCTATGGATATGGCCATGAGCCGGGTCATCTAGCTTGAATTCCATGAATATTCATAAAAGATAGCCCATTTTGAGAAGACTCGTTTTTTCAAAATCTTGAATTCCAAATTTATGATTTTTCCTGGACAGTAGTACACTAAAAGAGACGATTACCGCTGGATTTCATATTTTTTGAACTTTTCTCGATTTATGAGAGTTTTCTCAAAAAAAATTCAAAATTGGCGGAGTGACCATTCATAACCAAGGTGTGAATTTTCTGATATTTTGAACGGTTTTGCGTAGAACCATTCTATACTACATATATGATTTTTCTATAATTTTGGGGACAAACTATAACATACTTGTAGTTCAAATCTTGTTAAATAGCGTTAAATCCTATTAAACTCATTTAATGCATGAAATATAGCTAGAAAGCTAAAAAATTCAAAATATTCTGTCATTGTGCCTCCCATATGTCATGCCCTGCGTTAAAGTTATGGACGTTCATTTTGCACTCTTATTTGTCATTGCTACTTCACAAAAAATAAGGAATTTGGCACTAAAATAGAAGTTAGAAAAAAGGTCAATTTTCTTGGAATCTTTTCTTCGGCAATATTGTTTGTAATTTCAAAACCCATGTTTGTGCCGAGTTTGGTCATCATAGCTTAAGGCTAGCTATGGATATGGCCATGAGCTTGGTCATCTAGCTTGAATCCCATGAATGTTCATACAAGATAGCCCATTTTGAGAAGGCTGCTTTGGCCTATTTGTGCATGGCACTTGTTTGATCTAACTTGGTAATCAATTCGAGACATTTTGCTTAGTCCTGAAAAATGTGTTTCAAATGAGCTTCAAAGGTAGGGTAAACAGCCCCATTTCTAAGCAAAAATGGTGGACTCGCAACAGCCGCATGTGACCGTTACCCGCTGACGAGTTGACCGCGGACCCACCATTTGCCTCCTCTTTACGCGCACAGACAGAGCATCCATCCTCTGTGGACCATCTTCTTCTTCCTCTTCCTCTTCTTCCTCTTCGGCGACGAAAGGCAGCAGCAACGTCGACGAGATTTGTCGAGCTCCTCCACTTCAGGCTGCCTCCCCTCATGGCCAAAGCAGCCTGTGGTGCCGTTGCCGCGCTCTCCTAAATGCCCACGCATGGCGCCACTGAAACGTTGTGCTAGTAAGAAGAAGAATGCCAACTTTGGGCGCGAGTTTTTGACATGCCAGAGCCTGCCACACTAGTACAGAACGACACATCGGATACCCCTCTATGGAAACGGCAGGTGTTAGGCGACAGAGAATCGCGATTTTAGCGTTGCGGACGAGGCCTGGCAGAGGCTGGTCCGTGAACATTGGTTACGGAGAATTTTATATCTCCGTTACCAAAAGTATTGGCAACGGTAATAAATTTGTCTCCGTTTCCAATATGTATCTCTATGGGTACGGTTGTTTATGTATATCCGTTTGTGATGTGCTTGGGAAATTGCAGTTGCAATCTGGAAGCGCGCCTGTTCAATGCGGCTTAATTCACGAGGGATTGGAACCGCCTGATCGACGCTAATAAAATGTGACTGGAACCGCGCGAAGCCAGGCAGGTCCCGCATTCTCCCCTTCGTTCTCTCCCACATTATCTACCACACTAGCACAACCGCCATGGCGGAACCCTGGTGGCAGAACGAGGAAGTCCCGAGCGACGACGCGAGCGCGGAAGACCGCGGTGAAGTTCCATGGTGGGATCAAGACGGGCCGCCGGACTCGGACCCCGACGACTCGGACCCGCCATCTTCACGCTCTGTAGAAGATGACTCCGACGACTCGGACCCGCCGTCTTCACGCGAAGGAGAAGACGACTCCGAAGAGGACGAGTCGCCGGAGGACCCGCCGGAGCCGTATTATTCTAGCCAGGAAGAATACGACGCCGCCGACGACGACGACGACGAGGAGGCGTCGGAGGAGGCGCCGGAGGAGGAGGCATCGGAGGAGGCGCCGGAGGAGGAGGCGCCTGAGGAAAAGGCAACCGGCAAGAAGCGACGCCGCGCCGCGGATGACAATGGCGCGGAGGCAGGGCGTAAGCAGAACAAGTAGAGTAGATAGTTAGTTCAATTACTCTATCGATCATTTGTAAGTAGGCCCAGTGTGTCAGTGAAGAAATTAGAGGAAACGATTGTTTATCGCCTCCGTTTGCGATGTTATTATATGCTATAAATGTGCCACTGCGGCAACCCTAACGCTCTCGCTCTCACTCTCACTCTCACTCTCACTCCACAGTCATAGTGTGGCGGCGGCTCCAGACCTAACCCTTATCTCGCAGATCTGAGTGGCGCGTCCGGCCGGCATCGCCGCCGTGCATCTTCCCCCAGCGGCGCGTCGGCGCATCTTCCCCCAGCGGCACGTCGTGAGCCGCCGCGCATCCCCCCAGCGGCGCGTCGTGAGCCGCCGCGCATCCCCCCCAGCGGCTCGTCGGCGAGCCGCCGCGCATCTTCCCCGAGTATGTCGCCGACGCGGATCTACTGGTCTATTGCCGTGCATCTTCCCCGGGTATGTAGTCGACTAGATCTTACATTTTGTTTAAAGTAGCACAGAAAACTTGTCTAGTATTTGAAGTCTAGTATTGTGTTCTGTCTAGTGCCGATGATGAATACACCCCTCGACACTAGATCTTATATTTTATTTAAAGTAGCATCTACCGATCTAGTATTGTAGTACTGTCTAGTATTGTAGTATTGTGTTCTGTCTAGTATTGTAGTACTGCCGATGATGAATACACCCCTCAACACTAGATCTTACATTTTTTTTAAAGTAGCATATAAAACTTGTCTAGTATTTGAAGTCTAGTATTGTGTTGTGTTTGTTTTTAGTACTGCCGATGATGAATACATTACCTTCAACTTGTCTAGTATTTGAAGTCTAGTATTGTGTTGTGTTTGTTTTTAGTATTTGAAGTCTAATAGATTAATTTCAACTCTTTGTCAATGTGCTAATCCTCGTTATGGTTTTGTGTAGCTAGTGTATGAAGTAATAGTATATTTCGGCGACAATGCATAAAAATGGTGAGGCAATTGAAGGTAACATCACCTTCAAGTTCTGCCTCCAAATCGTTTCGATCGGACAGCAAGCACACGGATATAGGCGCTTAAGGTGTAAACTGTTTTCATCTTAAATTGTATTTATGTCATGTAGCATCATATTTGGCTCTTTTCTAACTAGACATCCATGTATTTTATATGCAGAAGCGCCATGCAGATCCAAACAAGCTTTAAAAGAGCTAAATACAAAGTGGGATCATATCCGTGAACCATCGCTGTTGTGACGTTTCGCTGCACTGTTCAAAACACTTTTTTAATTAAGAGTGTCTTGGACAGTGTGGCCGAAATGTCACAGCGGTGACGTTATTATATTTCGGCGACACCATCCAAGATGGAGCAAGCCTCGCTATGAAGAATTTGGCAAGATTAATTTGCTAAGGAGGCTTGCGAGCTCGGTGTGGTTTCTTGTCTTTAGTTTCTCCATCTATTTTGTGTATGTGTGTAGCAATTTGGCTGCAGATGTGATTTGGAGAAGCATGAAACCGCTACTCGAGTCTTTTGCTAGGTTGAATTCCGTTTTCGGCGCTTCGGAACTGAGGAAGAAGGTGGAGCTGGAGAAGAGTGGAGTGTCATAAAAGTTAAGTTTAAGGAGGCATGAGAATGATAGGATTAGCGAGGCATGTGTAACTTATCTTTTGATGCTATGTAATGATGACAATTCTTATATACGTTATGAATGGATTTGGTAGCAACTTTGTGCTTCTGCTGTGAGATTTTGAATGTAATTTGGCAACCGAATTGCTCCTGTAGGCTTCTGAAAGAACCTCAATGCAAACGAGTAAAATAGAATCTCCGTTACTGATGCACCGATACATCGGAAACGGAGATGGGTCCGCAACCGTAGCCAACTTATGCCTCATCGGTGACGGTTTTTTGCCTCCGTTACCGATGAAGGCCTTCACATCAGTGACAGGGTCGTGGACACGGACCCTTTCTCCGTTGCCGAAGGGGTTTTTGGCCCGTTTCCGATGTGTCGTTCTGTACTAGTGCCAGAGGAGGTAAGATCTGTCTCTCGCATCCTTTTGCTTTGATTTCTCCAGTGTTTTCAATTTTTTGCTCAGATCTGGGATTTATGGTTCATGTTTACTTTTTCAGGGGATGAACCCATGTGACCGTTTTGAGTGGTTGGATTTATACATTGCGAAGCTTCAACGTGATTCGAAGTGGGGCGCAACCAGCGAGCTCAATCTGCCGTCCGATGTGGAGATCTTGCCCTCTAACATCGTTGCTCCGCCGATGGGGTCTGACATCGTTGCTCCGCCGATGGGGGTTGCAGAAGTGAGTGGCGAACTGAAGAAGTTGAACAACCACTTAAGGCAGATGAATGATTTGAAGAAGCAGGCTAATCTGATAGCTGCAGGATTTTATTTCTGTATAGTTGCTCTAGGATTTGTTTATTTGCTGATCATCAGTCGTTAGAGGTAATTAATTCGATGTAAGCATAATTAATGCGATGTAAGCTTAATGCGATCGATCTTATGCTCTATGTTATTTGGACCAATCGCTTATGATAAACCAATCGTCTCATTTGGACAAATTGCTTATGATTTAAGCACTTTTTAAGATCAAATTATCCAAATGAAACAAAACTAATGATAAGCAGAAATTGCTTATATTTTTTGGGACAGATCTTAAAGACTTGCGAGGTGGGACTAAACACCAACACGTATTTGGACCAGTTCGTCAATTTTTGTGGGGCAGAAATTGCTTATATTTTTTGGGACAAATGACTAATCATCCGTACCAAAACTATCTACAATTTTAGGGGCAGATATGAACAATGGATATAAAAATAGCATTGAAAGAAGGGGGCCCGGGCCCGGTTCCACCCTGCTTCGTTCAATGCTAACGATAGCCAACGAATATTGGGGTTCATAAAGAGGTCGCGCACACTCCCAACTAGCGAGGTGGGACTAAACACCAACACATATGACTCAACAGCGGGAGACCGTGGTCATTTTGGGCCGACCCCACCAGTCAGGCCAAGTGACAGTCAAAGGAGGTTGACCAGACGGAAACGGCACGTTTGGCCGTCCGCGGGCCTCGAAAGAGCCAGGTAGGGCACTGACGAAGAAAATTACGCAGGTAGGGCACATACGAGTAAAACTGAGCGAAGTAGGGCACTGAAGTAATAAGCCTTTTTATTTATGATCTTGCATGCTCTCCGATGGTTGAGGATGCTTTGGCCGAAGTAATTGCTAGTATCTTAGAGAGGGTATTTATGCTAGATAGTGGGTTCATGACTCTCTTGTCTGAGCCCGAGTTGACAGAAACGATTAAGACTTGAGATGTGCTGTTGCTACTAGGGATAAAACAGCGGTGTTTATTGCTCTATGTTTACTCATTGCTTACATTATGAATTTTAATCATTGCAATTATCTGTTGCTTGCAACTTAATACTTTCCGGTGACAGGCTGGATAGCGATCTCGGGGTGGATTATTAGTCATAGATGCAGTTGGATAACGGTTTATGTATTTTGACGTAATGCCCATCTTAAATGAAACGGTGAACCATGTGTCATGATAGTATTGTGTTACGCCCATGTTTGTCAATTGCTCCGCTGTAATTTGTTTACTCAACACGTTTATCTTTTGGAGAGACACCACTAGTGAACTATGGATCCCGGTCATATTTTCTTACATTGTTTACAACCGTTTTAAATAGCTTTTACTAGTCATTTGCTCGCTGGTCATTTTTGCTCTCATAATATTTTCCACCATATGTTTAATCCTTTGTGTTCAGCAAGCCGGAGAGATTGACAACCTCTCTGTTTCGTTGGGGCAAAGTAGTTTGTTCGTGTGTGCGCAGGTCCACGTCAATTATCGTAAACGGCGCCGTTGACACCTTTCCGAAGCCTTCTCCAAATCCTACTGGATTGATAATCTTGGTTTTGTAATGAAGAGAAAACTTGCTACTAAATTACATCAAACGTTACACTTGGGGTCTTCCAGCGAACATGCTATTCCACGCCATCACTTAGGCAACTTAAGTATAGGGACAAGATCCAACTTGAGCAATGTGGAATTGGGGCAAAGGCATCAAACTTGATCCGATAAATAAAAAGGCAGCAACCAATATGACTCAAACCCTCCAGCCTGCCAAATTCAAAGCAAAAGCCCATAGAATTCAAACCATAAGCCCACATGTATATCATTTGACACTTACAGCCAAATGGATCCTAAATAACTCGAAGCCCAGCAAGAAATCGACCAACACAACATGGAAAGCTTGTCAGAAAGCCAAGGACAATGGGCATAGATATTTCTAGCCCACAAGAAACACACATGGAGCATACATGGAGCACCCGTGGAACTCACATGGACACCAGATAGAGTGAACCTGGGCAACTTGCCAACAAACACCTGCAAGAGTCAAGGAAGGAGGCCGCCAACTCCAAAATAATTTTAACTCGCAACAAACTGACCCAAGGATGATGAAACTTAAACCATTCGGACCCACTGCAAGTAGCACAGTCACAACATGAAGTTATCTAGGTCTCAACACCTTAGTTCATCAATAACCGACCCCAAAACCCTATATGTACATGACCAAGGCATTGCACCAGAGAAAATACGCACCCACACACACTTGTTCATCACGGAACAAATTCACCATCCACATCTACACACACAGACACACACACACACACACACACACACACACACACACACACACACATCACCAAGAACACTTTCTTTTCTTAGAACATCTAGGAATTAGGTCGAGCTGCAAGGAGGAGGAGGCTAGCCACACGAAGCAGGTTATTCAGAATCTAGAAGAACAAGTTACTCTACAATAGCAGGTTATAGTTGATCATGAGTTTATGATCTTGATTCTGGAGGATGCTATACATGGTTAGCATTCAACAGATCAAGCTCTCATGCACTCAAGAGTGAGAGGATGAGAGTGTGGTATCATTATCCAGCGGTGCTTCATCATCTATTATATATAGAAAGTAAATTACGCGCTCGCCAGAAAAAAGAGAATTACGCAAGAAATTACCACAAAAATCAGAAACATCTGACCGTCAAATTTTTACCCTAATAATGACAGCCAATGGATCTTGATAACTGAAGTTGAAAATTACCCACCTATGCCATTATGGAAAATACCTTTTTGTTTCCTATTCCCGTACGTGAAAAGAAAAGAAAAAACCTACAGCTTCCTCCTCACGCGGCTCCATTGCCATTACAATAGAAAAATAGGTCACCTCTCACGTTTCGTTTAGGGTTTCCCACAACATGACGGCGTTGATGTCGCCGCCTTCGATGCAGCTATGGCGTGCACGTACCCTCTCCCTCAAGGCACCCACTGATCGATCTTGCTTCTTCTTCGTGATTCCATCATATGGTGTTGGGGCTTTACGTCCCATGATCTGGTGCTGATGACGCCTTGCATGCATGTACCCTGATGCGTTTCATCTGGCTTCAAGCAATGGCGGGCGTGGGATTGATCTCACCATGGAACGCCAGCTGCTCAATGGCACAAGGCCGATGGCACAACGATGCTGGTCCAGCTGGGTATGATAATTTCCTTACCTAATTCTTTCATCTAGATGTTGATGGAAATTCGTCCAGATTATGCACATGCATGTTTCCAGGGCAAACGTCTATCAGGGATCAAGTAGGTGAATACGGGAGCGGGGAGCCTGCTCCAGATCAATACTCAACAATTAATGGGCAGGAGAAGAGATCACGGACGCCTGGCACCATGAGCAAAGTAGCAGCGGCAAGTTTCTGGGCAAGATTAGTCTCGCGGGCATCTCCAGATCGAGTGTGTCGTGTACGTAACTACAAAGAACGAAAGAAACCAGCAGTGGCCGCTGCAGACAATGCTTGGTGCATGGGCCTCAAGCCAATCTTCGCTGCAGTTGTTCGCTAGGTTTTCTGGTGTTTGATCTTTGGCAGTCCTTTCTTTGAGCGATTACAGGTCGATGGAATCAGGGTGATGGAAGAAGCGAGGAGCTGCCACTACTGCATGAATGCGGCATCGCATTAGCATCCATGCCCATGTGCCGTTGCCGGCCGACCGGCCGCAATACGTGTGAGTGCTTGACCGATCCTTTCCATGCCTGCTGCATATTTCAGTCATGTTGGCTATAATCAGAATGGAACAGACTGAGAAGATATGCAAAAGGAGCTGATTTGAGCACTTGAAGGAACGTGATAGTGGATACATAGATCTATATGCACTTCTTGTGATGCAAATTATTTTTGCTGCTTGGTTTTATACAAGTTCTTCTTTTAGATAACACTTCCTACTTCTGTACACACCAACACTATTGTATTTAGCTTTTGCTATTCAACTTCAGTAATAAAAACAACGGTGATACCTTTGATTTTGTTGGTTAATGATTATAGGTTAATGAAGGTATTCCTAAACAGGTTCGGCATAATCACGTTGGCGTTGGAATTAAGAATATTAACCTGATGTCACTCATCTTTTATTTAGTGATTTCGTTTTCTTTTTGGATAAATCTGAACTACTTAATAGTCTTGCATATAACAGTATAGCTAATCATCGACATATTTACTAAGAGGACCACCGTTAATAGTTTTGTAACATGAAGTTGAAATGATGTAGTGCAGATTGAACTGTTATGCTTAAAAGTTACATTTTCTACAATTTGGTTCATACTATTTTTTGGAAAGGCTGGTGTCGCAAGTGACTCTTCATTGTGCCATTTTAATTTCATTTGCATCAGAGAATAACTCCCCTTGCCCCTTTACACACTAGTAGAAAAATGGCTTTCGGTTCGGACCTTTAGTCCCGGCCAAAGTTGGAACCGGGACTAATGTGGGCATTAGTCCCGGTTCGAACGGTCGGGACACGGCACCAGTCCCGGTTCGGACGGGATCATTAGTCCCGGTTCGTGATACGAACCGGGACTAAAGGTCCGCGGCAGGCAGCCGCAGAGGTGGGGCCGGCGCGAGCACCTTTAGTCCCGGTTCGTATCAGGAACCGGGACTAAAGGTTCCCCTATATCTCTTCTTCCACCCCGATCCAGCTCCATTTCCTGCTCGAGCCACACTCCATTTTTCTCCTCTTTCACTCTCCCGAGGTCGAGTTCATCCCCATTTTTCTCCACGATTTGTCAAGATTGGCGGCACCCATCTATCCAACGGTTAGCAACTTCATTCATTCTTCCGACGTTCCTAATTTAGCTCATTTCATTGCTAGTTTAGCTCATTTCATTTTTAGTGCTAGCTAGGTGTTTGATGAAATGCCTAAGTTAGGGAGTTCATTTGTTTTATATGCAATTTGAGCTCAAATTAAAGTATGATTTGTGGGTTTTAGTGCCGTCACATCCCCGTCCTCACCGCCGTCGATCGCCCGCGCCGGTCCCGTCATCGGCACCACCTTGGTGAGCCTCTTGTTTTTATCTTTTAAAAAAAAATCTTACTTGTATGATTTAGATGCATAGTTATTACTTGTATAATTTTCTTACTTGTATGAAATGCCTAAGACAGACGTTTCAGCTCGCAATGAATTCTGAAAACTCCCGTACTTAAGAGCACTTAAGACAGGCGTTTCAACTCGTATTCATTTTCCATTAAGGCAAAACGTTTCAGTTGACCATTCAAATTCCATTCATGTGTTACAAAAAGAATGCATCGGCTCGGTGAGATTCCCGCAACCCGCGGCGCGACGCGCCGCGTCGTGACGAGGCAAGGCGTGACAGCATGGACCTTTAGAGATTTTTCTGAAATTGTTAGATGGGCTAAAGCCCACCCGAATATTTCAGCAATATTTCAACAATCCCCCACCAAATCCCAAAGACCCATGATGTTGTCCTCTGTTCCAAACACTGTTTTCATATACCAGTATTTTCAGTGGAGACCCGTTAAGGTTGAACATCCACCTAGAGCAAATATCTACACTCCTTCACAACTGACAATGGACTATGCCTTGAATTGTCAATTTGGCGTAAAGAAGTTTCGCCAAATGTCTTACCAGTACTAGACTGCCGAAGGCTGACCCCTCAGGTGGAGCATATTAGTCACACTCCTGGTCTATTCATGAACTTACTAGAGATCAATCCAATCTCATAAACTGTGACCAGCAGTCAGGCTCATATAGGTGTGTTCCTCCAAACATCGCTCTGTAGGATAGCATCTTGCTTATGCAAACCCTTGGAACACATTAAGACAAAAGTCAACCTGCCATACAGTTACCGAGAGTAGTGCATCTCCAACGGAGTGGGTTAATAAAAGCACTCTCCTTAGTTAACCACTAGCTTATTTTCCCAGGTCCTACTTCACGGGATCTCCGATCACATAGGTTGGGTTACTACCATGGCAACTCATGTGGGTTTCATACCCATCTTCCTCGATGCATTTTCTATCACAACACGTGATAGCCCTTTGGTAAAGGGATCTGCCAGATTCTTAGCCGACTGGATATAATCCAACACTATTACTCTGGAGTTTCTCAAATGTCTGACAGCTTTTAATCTCATTCTTATATGTTTGTGGGACTGCATGTTGTCCTTTGAACTTTTGACCTTGGTAATCACTGTCTGATTGTCACAGTTCATAAGGATAGCCGATACTGGCTTTTCAACCACTGGCAAGTCCATCAATAGATCTCGAGCCATCCTGCTTCGACACCAGATGTGTCCAATGCTGTTAATTCTGCTTCCATTGTCGATCTCGTCGGGATCGTTTGCTTGCAAGACTTCCAGGAAACAGCACCACTTCCAAGGGTAAACACATAACCCGGTGTGGCTTTCATCTCATCAGCATCAGAGATCCAATTCGCATCACAATACCCTTCAAGCACTGACGGGCTTCCAGTATAGTGAAGTCCATAGTTTTCAGTACCTTTCAGATAGCGCATAATTCTTTCAACAGCATGCCAATGTACATCACCCGGATTGGAAACAAACCGGCTCAGTTTGCACGCAGCAAACATGATGTCAGGCCTCGTAGCGCTCAGTAGTTACATGAGTGAACCAATTATTTGAGAGTATCTCAGCTGATCCTTAGCTGTGCCTTTGAACTTTCGAATCTGCACACTAGGATCATATGGTGTTGGAGAAATTTTGCAGTCCAAATATCCAAAACGACTCAAAATATTCTCAACAAAATGGGATTGCAAAGTGTAATTTCACCCTCATTGTCTCTCAGTAGCTTGATGTTCAAAATAACATCAGCCACACCAAGGTCCTTCATCTCAAAATTCTGAGATAGAAACGACTTAACCTCCTCAATGACTTTGAGTTTGGTCTCAAATATCAGTATGTCATCAACATACAAGCACAGTATAACTCCTTCGCCCCCACCATGGCGATAGTATACTCATTTGTTAGCTTGATTAACAACAAAACCAGCAGAGGTTAAAGTTGTATTGAACTTCTCATGTCATTGCTTAGGTGCTTGTTTCAGGCCATATAAAGATTTCAGTAACCTACATACATTTCCTTCCTGACCATCTAATACTAGGCCATCTGGCTGTTGCATGTAGATTTCCTCGTCTAGCTCTCCGTTCAGGAAAGCTGTCTTAACATCCATTTGGTGGACGAGAAGACCATGTGAGGCTGCCAAAGGGAGTAATACTCGTATGGTGGTCAGTCTGGCCATAGGTGAATAAGTATCGAAGAAATCTTCCTCCTCTTTCTGGGAATATCTCTTGGCCACAAGCCTAGCCTTGTACTTTTCAATCGTACCATCGGGTCTAAGCTTCTTTTTGAACACCCACTTACATCCCAATGGTTTACAGCCATAGGGACGTTCAGTAATTTCCCATGTCCCGCTAGCCATGATGGAATCCATCTTGCTACGGACTGCTTCTTTCCAATATTTAGCGGCAGGTTCAGGAGTCTCATCAGATTCCTGTCTAGAAGTGCTTGGCATATCTCTCATGGGAAAATATCCTCAAAGAATGTAGCATCTTTAGACTCCATAATTGTACCGACCTTCACGTCAGGTACCTCAGATTTCACTACTAGAAATCTATAGCCGACGCTATTCTTAGCGTAGCCCAAATTAACACAATCCACGGTCTGTGGTCCAATCTTACGCTTTTTGGGGATCGGCACATTGACTTTCGCCAAGCAGCCTCAAGTACGTAAGTATGAGAGCGTCGTGCTTCTCTTCTCCCATTTCTCATAGGGAGTGATTTCATCGTCTTTTATCGGAACTTTATTCAGGACATGACATGACGTCAATATAGCCTCCCCCACCATGCCTTGGATAAACCCGATGTATCTAACATGGCGTTAACCAAATCTGTTAGAGTACAGTTTTTCCGTTCGGCAACCCCATTTCACTGGGGCGAATAGGGAGGCGTCCTTGTCGTGGGTTTGTCACGTCAGATGTCATGGATGACTTCGTAGGTGTGGGATTTGCGCGAGTCAATCGTCTCCGAGCTTGGGATCGCAGGAACAAGGACGAACACAGATTTACCTAGGTTCGGCCCCTCAATGTGAGGTAAAGACCTACTTCCTGCCTACCCTAGATTGGTATTGATATGATATATGTGTGTGTTACAATGGAGGCGATCCGATCTGGGAACTCGCCGTAAGAGCTAGGGTTCTAGGGCTTGATAGCTTGACCCTGTCTAATCCTGTGGGTCCTCTTTATATACACAGAGGTTCGCTAGGTTACAAAGGAAACTTCCTCCTCAAGGAATATATCGACCGGAACCTACTTGTAACTCCTCCTCACGTCTTCCAGGATAGGTCTTCCAGATCCTTCTCCTTGTGGCGGTACGATGTTGGGCTTGCTTTCACGTAAGCCCTTTCCGGTGCGAGTAAAGTAAGTCGCACTTATCAACATGGGCCGCGGGTTAATCCACAAAGTATTCCCCCGACATTAGCCCCCAAGATTGGTTAGGAACTCACGGTGAGGATCCTCTGGTTATTTGAGGTAGTTGTTGAGCCGCACTGTGAGCGTTCTGACTAATCTCTGACTGATGCAATTCAAAGCCGCGACTCATTTGCGCGACTCATCTTTTCCATCTGAAATTTTCTGTTTCCTTCAATTGCGGTCCGTTCCTCATTCTGCGGGCGCAAATTGTTCCGTTGATTTCGGGCATCCCAGTTATAAGCTGCGGTGGCCTAGGTCAATATTCACTTGCCTCTGCTCTCCCTTACTTCCAGCTGCGCCGCCGTTCTCCTCAATCGAGCTTAGCCCCCGATCCAATCTCCGTGCAATGGCGCCCAAGGCAAAGCCATCCGATGATAGACGCAAGATCTCCTGCAACTGGGAAGGATCCTGGGTAACGGAGCAAACTCTCGGATCTCGCCGAGCCGGCTTCTTGCCGCCGAAGGAGGACAACGTCTGGCGGGCGCCAGGTGATGAGATCGAGCCGCGCCCCAGGTCCAATGAACTGGTGATGTTCGTGGAGCATGTGGAGCGTGGATTCTCGCCGCCCGGCTCCCTCTTCTTCCGCAACCTGTTGCAACGCCTAGGCCTCCGTCTTCATGACATCGGACCTAACTCATGCTCCAGGTGAGCAATTTCCATGTACTGTGCGAGGACTACCTCGGCATATCCCCCAATATCGATCTGTGGCTGGCCTCCTTTTTTGTAATAGCCAGCTTGTCTCCAAAGGTGGCGCCTATGTCCAGGTCGGCGCCATTTCTCTACAGCGCCACAGAAACTCTTGCCTTCCCAAGCTAGCCCTGGCAAATCGGCCCAGGGCTTGGCAAAAGTCTTTCTTTTACTGTCAAGACACTTCTCCGGAGGGCGAAACTCGCCTCCCTCTTGGTCCAACTCTCTTTTCGTGCCTTCTGAGGCACTAAAATCCAAACCTCGGGATGCCGCAACATCCTTCATAAATGAATCGCTGATCAAGGTGCGCGCCTTAATCGGCATGGCCTTACTGGCCTTGATCTTCTTTCTTGCTGGACGAAATGGCGCATCCAGCCAGTGAGTCCCCGTCAACGGTCCTTCCTCGAGTGCTCTGGCACTTCTGTGATGTTGATCGCGTCAAGGCCGCTGACTGGGAGCCTGAAGACTGGGTGGAGTTCGTCACCCGTGTGACTGAGGAGAAGAACATCTCCTTCGACAAGGTGGGGCTCGCCCCTTTTAGCGTTAACAACAAGCCTTTTGAGGTAACCCTCCTCCTCTAGTCCTTTGTCCTTATAGTAGAGCTGCCTTTCTTTTTGATATTAAGGTCTTCCCTTTTCTGTATCAGGCTGATGAGAACTACTGGTCGCTTCCCGCGGCTGGTGTGGGCACTGCTGCTCCCAAGCGTGCCGCAAAGAAGAAGTTACTGCCCGCTTTAGAGGGCAGTGAAGTCGCTGACATCCCATCTGTTGCCACTGCGGCTTCAGATGATGAAAATACTGATCTGGAGGAGGATGACAGTCCTGTGCCAACCGCGAGCCCTCCTGCGGCTGATCCAACTCCCCGCAGGGCCTCAAAGAGACTGTCCCGGGAGGAGCCAGAGCTTAACGCTCTGGAAAATCCTGAAGTCATCAAGCGTCGCAAACCTGCAGTGGACGCGACCCCTCCTGTTGCCAGGCGTGTGCTTAGGACCACCGCCTCGGCTGAAGAAGACATGGAACCCCATTCTGGTAATTCTTGCTGCCTTAGCATCCTGACTGCACATTCCTTCATTTCCTTTTATTAACATCTGGACCTCTGGTTGTAGACTCAGGGTTCCAAGGTGTGTCATCGCCGTCAAGCGACGGCCTTATGGCCTCTGTGAAGATGGCTCCAGAGTTAGTAACTTTCTTTTGTTCTCATAGCATTTTTCTTCTGCCGCGCATGCTTCTCTCTTATATAATTGTCTTGTTCTTGCAGAGCTGCGGTTGATGCTACAACCGCGGCTGATCTGGGAGTTGTCTCCGCGGCTGTGGTTGAGTCGCCTAAGGCGCTTGCTCATACTGCCATGGTGGAGGGCACGGCCACCACTGATGACTTGGCTCGTCGCCTGCCCCTAACACGGCTGCCCAGGAGGTGGCTCTGAAGGATGGGACAGGTCCCCTCGTTGCCCCAGACACAGAGGAGATGGATCCCGCAGCCACAGTCGAAGCACCGCTGGTTGAGTCGCCAGCGGCTGTTAATCAGAAATCGCCTGTGCTGCGCCTTGAGTTAGCCTCCTCTTCCTCATCATTGAGCCGCGCAGAACAGCTGTCTCAGGCCATTATTGCTTCAAGCAACAAACAAGCTGCAGAGCTGCGTGAGGCACTCTCCAATTTATCTGCGGCTTACAAGGTAATTATTTCTCTTATCCTGTCTGTCTCTAGCCCCCAAGGATCAAGGCCTTCTTTGACGTAAAGGGGGACTTGGTACTTCTTTTTATAATAACTTCTCACAAATTACTGCAAACTTCTCCGCTGCCCTTTATCTGTTGATCTTCTGTCTTTTAGGAAGAATTATATACTGTGACTGCGGAGAAGCTTGCTCTGGAGAAGCAATTGCAGGAGACTCCCTCTGAGCTTGAGAATCTGCGCAAACTCCTTCTCCAACGCGAGGCTGAACTGAAAGAAAAAGACGCCAGAATTGGCGATCTTACTGACGAGAGCTTCAAGCTATCTGAACAGGCCAAGGCCACTGAGCTGCGGCTTAAATTTTTTGAAGAAAAGTCTCATGAGAGGATCCAGCAGCAAGATTGTCAAATCAACGCCCAGAAGGATGCCATTACTCAAGCCAATGAGGATGCGCGGCTTAAAGCTGTGGAGATTGGCGACCTTAAGAAGAAATTGGCGAAAGTGTCTGACGCCCACAACCTTGTCCATGCTAAAGTTTCCATCATGACCCAAGAGCTGACTGGTATGTTTTGCAGTCCACAACTTCACTTTCCCTTAGCTTTCTTTGTTTGCATATAGCTGTGCTAATTGATGGCTGCCATGTTATAGGTGAGGATGCTAGAACGCAGAAAGGCAGCACACAAGAGCAGCTGGAGCATATCCGCGAGTTTGCGCACAAAGCTATCGATGGAATGAAGAAATTATCAGCTTGCCTTTTGCCAACCAAGTCTGTCCCCGCTGATGCTGAAGGATTATTGAAAAGGCTGCTCAAAGCGCCTCAGTACTTCTTGGACTGGAAAGAATCTTCTGCTCGCTATGGCGCGGCTCATGTGCTTGCCTTGGCTAAGACATATGATCCATCCTTCGATGCTGCCAGGGTCGCACAAGGCAAGCCTTCAAAGAAGACGGACGGCACCGAGCTGACATCCTCAGAATATGCGGCGACATGGAAGGGCATGCGAGGCTACGCGACTGAACTTGTGGACGGAGTGGACCTGGCGACCTTTCTGGGGAATATCATCCAGATGGGTCGAGATTCGAGAGATTACCCACTGCATCAACCAGCGTGGCTGCTCCTCAAGAGAAGAACTCCTCTCCAGGTGTGTCCAGCTCCTCAGCCCCCAAGCCCGCAACTGACAAGCCTTCAAGCAAGCCTGCGACTGCTGCTCCTGCCAAGCCTGGTAAGCCGCCGTGCCTCCTACTCACAAGCCAAAAGCTGGGAAGAAGTGAGTGAAAAACAATGTTATGGTGAAGTTAGCCCTTAGTGGCTTGTAATAATTGCTGAAATGGTGTGTTAGCAACAATGTTTTATGGTTATTAAGTACTCTCAGCAGTACAAGTTCCGACCAATAGTCTGGTCCTTATGATTTGTCTCGGTTTTCCTTACTTAGGCCCTTGCGCGGCTCAGTATTTCCTAGGAACATGTGTGTTCAGGGTCGAGAGCGGCCATGATAGGCAATCAAGCTCGATTGACGCCACACCCCAGTACTTTGGCCGCATAATGCAAGTCGCATCCAAGTGAAGGTTGAGTATAATCACGATAAATGCCACTCGTTTGGCGATTCCAAGGTAATAGGCCGCGCTCAGAAAGCTGCCGCACCCCCAAGGAACCAATGATTAGAAAATGAAAGACTCACAACTCAATTGGTAGTTTGAGGCGAAACGACAGCCACCTACATAGTAGGGGTGCCGGCTTTATTTCAAAATCATTATATGATACATAGGGTCGGTCGCACCTTAGTGGCAACCAGAAGTGATTCATTGGGTCGGTCGCGCCTAGGTGGCGACCAGAGATGATACAGGGGTCGGTCGCGCCTGAGTGGCAACCAGAGATGATACATGGGTCGGTCGCGCCTAGGTGGCGACCAGAATGATGCAGGGGTCGGTCGCGCCTAGGTGGCGACCAGATTTTTTATGCACAGGTACGGCCGCGCCTGAGTGGCAGCTAATTCCTGATACATGGGTTGATCGCGCCTAAGTGGCGATCCAATTTGATACATATGTACGGTCGCGCCTAGGTGGCGACCGAGTTGAGGTTTGAGCCCTGAGTGGCCAGCTTGATACTGGAACCCTTGTTGGTTCTGTTGTGATTGTTGATGGCGACTCGTGGTGGTTGGGGTATACCCTTATTGCCGATGGCCTGCAGCTCTTGCCCTTCTTGCGGCTGTAATTTGAAGTCGCAGGTCAGGCAGGTGTCTTTTGGCTTCCACGATGTCATCAAATTTTTGTTGCGGCTCAGGAGCAGGCGCATTTTCGCGACGCAAGCGTCTTTGGCCATAGCCCTGTCGCCTTCTCGCATTCTTGTGCTATTCTTTATTGCCATCTATTGTGATTACTCCCTTAGGACCAGGCATTTTTAGCTTCAGGTATACGTAGCACGGTCGAGCCATGAATTTTGCGAACGCTTCTCTGCCAAAGAGGGCATGGTATGGGCTCTGGAAATCTACAACCTCAAACCAGACGTACTCGCTTCTGAAGTTGCTTTGCGTCCCGAAGGCGACTTCCAGGTTGATTCGCCCCAATGGTGAGCTGATACGCCAGGCACGACTCCGTGAAACGTTGTTCTGGACGGGTGCAGCTGCTTTTCTTGGAGATTCATCCTCTTGAAAGTCTCATAGTATAGTATGTTTATGCTGCTGCCTCCATCCATCAGTACTTTGCTTAATTTGTATCCTGCGACTTGAGGGGCAACCACAAGCGCGAGCTTGCCTCCTTCATTTATTTCTCCTGGATGATCTTCGCGGCTCCAAACTATTGGTTGCTCAGACCACTTCAGCCACTGTGGTACGGCTGGTACTACGGCGTTAACAGCTTGGTTGCGCCGTCGCAGCTTCTGCTCCCTCCTTGAGGTATTAACCACAATTGTGTGATATTGACCCAGCTGCTTTGGGAACTGCGGTTGGTCTGGCTGTGGGTTTGGAGCAGCATTATGGTGGCCTCCCCGTGATTGCCTCCTTCGTTGTTCTGATTGTTGTTATTCCATTAAGTGGCTGCCATCCTTCCACTTTTTGTAATGGTAGCACTGCGCTTTTGTGTGGTTGGGTGGTTTTCCATCTTTTCCCACATGGATGTCACAGGGACGGTTGAAAACTTCTTCCAAGTTAACTGGGTGGAAATTTCTTCCTCTGCCACTACTTGGCTTGTAACGAGTGTTCGTGTTTGCGACTAATCCCGAGTTTCCTTCCTCGTTTTTGCGCTTGTTGTAACTCGCATTACTATTGCTAGCTTGCTGTTGCTGAGGCTTGCTGCTGGTCTTCTTTCCTTTGCCAGCAGTTTCCTCTTCTTCTCCATCAGACGCGTCCTTGGTTTTATCCGAACTTGCATACTTGTTAGCCGCTGCCATCACCTCGCTGAGGCTCTTGACTTTGTCCTTCATGCGACCCAGTTTGTGGACCAGCGGCTCAAACTTGCAGTTTTTCTCCATAACTAGGACGGCTGAGCTTGGAGGTATGTTGTCTGAGGAGTGTATAATTTCTGCCACTCTCCTCATCCAATGGCGACTTGACTCGCCTTCTTTTTGCACGCAGCGCTCAAGATCTTCTATACTGCAGAGTCGCTTGCATGTTCCTTGGAAGTTCTTGACGAAAGCTTCCTTCATCTCATCCCAAGAATTTATTGAGTTTGGTGGTAGGTTTTGTAACCAAATGTGGGCTGCGCCTTCCAACATCATGTTTAGGTATCGGGCACAGATCTCTTCAGATGCGTTGAGAATGCTCATGCCCATCTCATAATTATTGAGCCAAGTGACCGGGTCCATACTTGGGTTGTAATTTGCGACCTTGCGAGGTCCTTTGAAATCTGCAGGAAACGGCTCGGACCTAATCCTCTCGCTGAAGCAGACTGGACCTTAAGTCGCGATGATAAGTTGGATGGAGCTGGCCTCCCTGCCGGGTTAACCATTGCACGCATCTGCACATCTTCTGCGGGTTGAACTTGTACCACCTGTTGGTTTTCCCTTTGTCGCCGGGCTGAACTTGAAGTCGCAACTGCGGCGACTCGGCTCGGATGCTTCTTTCCGCTGTTACTCTACTGTTGTAGGGGGTTGCGTGCAGCCGTCCCCCATGTTCAGACATGTTTGCCTGTTGTACCACTGCTGTGCTCAGCATCTCAATGGCGCGCCGCGCCTCTCTGTCCATCGGTGTGTTTCCTACCGGTGTCAACCTGGCTAAGATGTTGGTAGCCGCATAGAGATTCTCCACTGGGCTAACATAGTGTCCTTGCGGTGTATGGAACCTTTGAGGCTGCGGTGCCGGCTGCTGCACAAAGGTTGGTTGTGGCGACGGAGGTGGCATGATAGCCCTGTTGTTAGCTTGCACCAGAGCTCTTGACCCTGGTGCTTCCGCCGTTCTTGGCGCCGCAAAAGATGGAACTACAGGCGCGAATGCTGGCGATGCCATCGTCCGCAATGCAGGCGCGACTAAAGGCGCCGCGGGTCGCGCAGCCGCGACAGGTGGTGCCGTGTATGAGGGTACTGCGACTGATGGTGCTGCGGCTTCTGGCCACGCGACTGGACGCGCTGCATTTGTTGCGACCGATGGGTTCGCGTGGGGTGGCGCCGTGGCTGCTGGTGTATCGACTGCAGGGACCGCGGCTGTAGGTCCAGAGGTGGGTGATTGGAATAACTCCATGGGATTTACTGTTCCTGGCTGCATGCGACTGATATGACGTCGGTGTGGCAAGGTGCTTGGTCCTCCTTGTAGATGATGGTGTCTTCGGCGAGTCGCTGTTGTTCTTGTTGGAGGCGCTGGTCCTCGCGTGCGAGCCTGCTCCTTTCATCCACAATCCTTTGGACTTCATCATACAGCTCAATCCTGGTAGCTTCCAGCTCCGCAGCTCTTGCGGCGGCGTTAACTGCAGATATAGGCGTAAACAGCGGGCTGCTCTGGGGCATCCTGGCCGTCGTGTTGGGGGTTGTTCTTGGCCCTTCTTCCGTAGGTACAACTCCGGACGGGGCTTCTCTGACTCCTGAGGCCGCGACTCCTGGGGTGGCTGCAGCGGGTGCCGCGCGACTCGAACCGAGCTCTGCGACTCCTGATCCTTCTGGTGCGACTTGTTCCGCTGCTTCTGGTGCCGTGGGTGCTAAGCTGCCCTGCGGCATGCCCAGCCCTTCCTCTGCTTCCACGGTCCTGTAGATCCCTTCCATGCACTGATCTCCTACGGAGGGCGAGCTGCCACCCCTAGGGTTTCCACAGAGCCTTTCCTCGAGTACATACTCAATGGATTGGGCT
Organism: Poa pratensis; assembly: GCA_947311845.1. NCBI lineage: Eukaryota > Viridiplantae > Streptophyta > Magnoliopsida > Poales > Poaceae > Poa > Poa pratensis. The sequence goes on from CAMZMU010000117.1 coordinate 25,927,590, forward strand.
TCTTCGTCTTCGAGCGTCAGTGGCTCGTTGTTGGTAGATTCTTCTTCTTCATCCACAGTTACGGCGACTCCTTCTTCTGAGTCGCCCGGCTGTGATGGGTCTTCTGACTCGCCGCCGATGAAGCCGACGAAAACATGAATAGATCCAAACGGGATGATGCGACCTGTCTCCAGGTAATCAGCTTCTGGTCCCCAGCTTGAATCGTCAATGAGAGGCGTGCCATCGACCATGATGATGTGGCCAATGGCGAGATCTTCAGCTCCTTTCATCGATCCTGCGCGGAACGTGACGCTCTTGACCGCAGGCCCCACGGTGGGCGCCAACTGTCGTGGGTTTGTCACGTCAGATGTCATGGATGACTTCGTAGGTGTGGGATTTGCGCGAGTCAATCGTCTCCGAGCTTGGGATCGCAGGAACAAGGACGAACACAGATTTACCCAGGTTCGGCCCCTCAATGTGAGGTAAAGACCTACTTCCTGCCTACCCTAGATTGGTATTGATATGATATATGTGGTGTTACAATGGAGGCGATCCGATCTGGGAACTCGCCGTAAGAGCTAGGGTTTAGGGCTTGATAGCTTGACCCTGTCTAAGTCCTGCGAGTCCTCTTTATATACACAGAGGTTCGCTAGGTTACAAAGGAAACTTCCTCCTCAAGGAATATATCGACCGGAACCTACTTGGAGACTAACTCCTCTTCACGTCTTCTAGGATAGGTCTTCCAGATCCTTCTCCTTGTGGCGGTACGATGTTGGGCTTGGTTTCACGTAAGCCCTTTCCGGTGCGAGTAAAGTAAAGTCGCACTTATCAACATGGGCCGTGGGTTAATCCACAAAGTATTCCCCCGACAGTCCTCTCATGAATAATGTCATGTTCCTCACAGAAAGAATCAAACTCATTAGAGAAGTACTCTCCACCATGATCTGACCGGAATCGCTTAATTTTCTTTTCAAGTTGATTCTCAACTTCCGCCTTATAGATTTTAAAGTAGTGTAGAGCCTCATCTTTGGTGCTTAACAAATAGACATAGCAATAACTAGTGGAATCATCTATCAGTGTGATGAAATATCTCTTTCCACCTTTAGTCAACACACCATTCATCTCACAAAGATCAGAATGTATAAGTTCTAACGGTGCCAAGTGTCTCTCCTCCGCAGCCTTATGCGGCTTGCGAGGTTGCTTTGCTTGCACACACGAATGGCACTTAGAACCTTTGGCGAAAGTGAAACTCGGGATTAAATTCGATTTTACTAGCCGCGTCATACAACCGAAACCAATGTGACAAAGACGTGAATGCCAAACTTCTGTTTCATTAACATTCGAATGAATATTATTCGCGACTTCTATACCTAATAATACTAGTTGAATGCCCGTGCGTTGCTACGGAAATTGTAAATTTCATATGATTGCACATTATACGCAAGCACCCAGAACGTTAAGGTGTGTACTCTTGAAGAATTTTGAGTTTAAGTAACCATTTCATAGTCATCCTAAAGGATTGTGAATTCTAAGTGACCACCGTTCACAACATGCAGCTTCTAATGAAAAAAATACTGCTCACAATTAATTGTTCCACTTCTGTATACATATACGACATGTACATTCAATAGATGTGGACAAAATCAAGCAACATGTCTCATTACTTCAACAAAGAGACAGATATATAGTAGTCACAGATATAGTTCCCCTATCAAAGGAATACCAAGCATCGAGCTATGTAACAAAATAATGTTGAAATATAATAATAAGCAATTTTCCTATGTTGAACTGCCCTATCCGTAGACACCACTGATAAGTATACATTTTAAATGCATAAAGCTCAACATTGTAATTTCATACATCATTGTCTTTACTATTTGCTCTGCTACTAAAACAGAATGAGGTATCACTACTTGGCAAGTAAATTTCGTAGAAATGCCTTCTAGATGTCCCTTTGTTAGATGCTGAATTCGGACAGACTTAATTTTGATGCACTCTTGACAGTTCAATGTCCCTGCCTCCAACCTACAAATCACACTTTAGAAATCAGATCAAATCCATGTCAAAAAAAAAAAAATCAGATCAAATCAGTAGAAGAATCATCCAGGTCAGAATAAGGAAACCCAAGTAATGCACTCATACCTTGGTGTGCCTACCGGTACTAAGTACAACCCTATATCAAGATATTGGCCAAGAAAATCTATGCAAAAGGATAATAAAAAATAAAGATGAAAAGCTATATATAGCCAGAAAATTCTGAGTATTGGAAATTCATGTGCAACATGTTGTGCAGCAATCAACACCACCTCTGTAAGATTCGATAAAAATGGTTGCAACAAATTCTTACACATATTACATCAGAGGGTCTTCTCCTAGAAAGGATCTTTGATGTATGTTTCACCAAATAAGAAGTCAATGAAATGCAACTCCGAGCCAAGCTAGCTACAAACAAATTTTAACACCTCACGTGAAGTGCCTCCAAATTAAGATAGGTTAACACACACACACACAAATAGAGAGAGATGAACTGGGATTTCGTAATCAAGCACAGCATATGCCTCAGTTTTTGATAGGACCCAGATCCTATCGACAAAAGAATTGAAGAAACAAAATGGCGTGAACTGAAAGAAGGGGATTAATTACCACAAGATTTATGTTTACTTCCTGTCTATTTGGCCTTGCTGGCATGGTTGACCAGCTCGTCGTTGTGACTGCAATCTGCACATATCAAAGCACAACAAATCCACAGAAAAATTAGCATGCACATTATTCTGAAATAACGAGGGAATGTCAAGCATAAACGAACACCTTGAAGATTTATATATGTATAATAATGACTAAACTGCAGAAATCGCAAAGTATCTGTTGTCGAAACTTCTGTTTAGATGAATCTCCATGTAAATCTCATAAATCATGTTAGCATATACATAAGCAAAGCTAAACTCAAATAAGGCCTAAACGCCACTTATTCATGCAGTCTTCCCCGACACCAATCAAAAAGACATGTGGAGAAGATGTATGCTCAGGTCAGACAAACCTCAGTTGGTGTCATGGGCTGCAGAAACAGTGGAAATCGAACAAAGCAGCTAGGCGAGCAACGTCCTCTTCTGAGATCGCACGAGCAACCTCATCCACGCTGGTCATTAGAAAAAAATAGATTAGCACACGCAGCGCCGCGGCAAATGAAATTACTTATCCAACATCCCAGTGGATTGGCAGCATTCGAACCCACGCAAGGCTCAACGTCCTCATGCAGCACCATCCTAATGCAGTGCGGCGTCGGCAGGCCATGACATGAGTAGAATAGAAAGGGGAGGCAACACGCCCTCCTTGATGAACCTGAGCCGAGAGCCGCTCCTCGGAGGCGCCCCACCAGCCACTCCTCCCGGCAACGGCGCGATGCGTGGCGACGGGGTGCGTTGCTCCAAGAGGACACCGGCCGTTACTTCTCGCCACCATCAACGATGACTTAATATTCTAAAAGTCCGGAACATCAGCAGGTCAGCAACATCATCAGTCAACCCAGCAGCCAGCAATCAAATCAACCCAGAACTTTGGAGCGACATGGGGTAAGTTCTCAGTTTCTTGCAATGGTGTGCTTGCATATGTATTCTGTCATCACTTGCAGTCGCAGCCTCCTCCAGGTTCAACGCCTCCACCTGCATGTGGTTGCCTTTGTAGAGTCCCCATCCGAGCAATTCTATGTAAAGAAAGATTGTATATTTTAGTACAACAATAACATCAAGTCCTAATTCTTTTCATTCAGAATACAGTAGGACCACAATATATAATGCAACAGAAACCACAACATTCTGGAGTATTATTTTCGAAATTATCTTTTTAGTACTACCGAGCACTGATAACAGAATACAGTAGGACCACAATATATAAGCGTTATGAGTTTGCAATAGATAGCCAATAAAAGTTACAGGAAGTAAGAATTCAGAATTGACTTCATGCACGAGCGATCGATCAATTGAAAGGGAAAGAAGGTGTAAAAAGCAAAGCCGAGTGGGTTCAGTTACCTGCATCCGGCTGACGGCCTTGGTCTTGAATTTGTTCGGCTTCTTCACTAATGGAGAATCATCATCCTCATGAATAACATGTGCAGCAGTACCTTGATATGTGCTAACCTGATTCAACATCCATAGAGTTAACTAAATTTGTTCAGAGTGCATCCCGACGCCCAAACTCCCGAACAAATTGTGTAATGTGAGAAATGATTTTCATGTTGTTTCTTCTTTTATTGACACAAACAAATGCTTCTTCTGCCTCTCAGTAGCATATCCAAATAGAAGTATGGTTTACATGGTTGCACCTCATTTAATCTTCACAATATCCAAAATCGTGGCATACATAAGGGCCTGAATCACTCATCTATCCGAGGATGCGTGCAAGAGGCTACACCTGCTATATCGCCAGGAGGACGTCATCCCTACCATGTTGTAACAAACAAATAAGAGTTTCCACACACCTCTTGTGGCGTGCGAGACGGTGGAATTGAGCATAGCGTCGACGAGCGCTGGAAGGCGAGTGCCACCGCGGCGTTGGCGCCGATGGGTCGAAGATGCATTAGATCGGCGGGGAGAATGAGAAGTCGATCCTATTCCTGCGGGAGATCGAGTGCGGGCAGCTGCTTCCTTCCTCCTCCCCATCCTACGCGTCGAGCGGAGACGCCAGGGTCCACTCGAGGTCGGAGAAGACGCGGCCCCGACGGCGGCGGCCATGAAGGCAAACTTGCGGAGCGAGCCGCCGGAGCGGGAGGAGTTGAGGCGGCCAAGGTCGAGCACCACGGCGCTGCCTCCAGGGTCTCCCGGTGGGCGCACTTCAAGGGAGCAGCGGCGGTGCGAGGGTCGGCGGAATATTTGATTGCAGCCAGCCGGGAGAGGGTGGAGTAGGAGGAGCCGCATGGCTGGAGGACGATCCCATGGCGGCGGCGAGGTCATGGAGGTGCGAGAGGCGCCCGATGGGAGAGAGGAAGGAGGGCGGCTGGGTGCGGGAGGAGGAGAGCGAGGAGTGCGGTTGGGTCTTGGTAGCGGAGGGCAGAATCGGGAGGCAGAAAAATTCTGCCGGGTTACACCATCACCAACTCCCATTTAATCTATACCTAATAATAAAAGCATTAAGACTTCTTCTCGTACGTCTTTGGATTTGCCACCAGTTTTCCTGTAATTTACACCTGATACCACCGCTAAGTGGAAAAAAAACGGTTCGATAGACTTGGCGACCAACATAAGCAATGCTCTCTTCTTCTTTTCCCGTGCGTAGGTCACCTCCGTCTGAGAAAGCGCATCCCCGCCCAGCCTCACGCAGCCTGGCCTCCCTCGCGCTTGCGCGCCAGACGCGTGGCAGCGGGTCCTTCTCGACGGCGAGGTCCTACGCGGCCTACGGGAACGAGCACGCCCGGCCGTTGAGGTGGTCCATCTCGAGGTCCAGGAGGTGCGGTGGTCGGAGCTGGAAGGCAGCGCCCACCGCCGCCGCCAGCCAGTACTGGCTGCTGAAGACGGAGCCTGGGGAGTGGTCGTGGTCCGACCAGGACAGCGCCCCTGGCAGCGTTGGGCCGTGGGACGGCGTCCGCAACCTGCAGGCCATGAACAACCTCCGCGCGATGCGCTGCGGCGACCGCTGCCTCTTCTACCACTCGGGCGCCGGCGCCGCCTCCCGCCGCATCGTGGGCGTCGTCGAGGTCGCCAGGGAGTGGTACGAGGGCGAGGAAGGGGAAGCCACGGCCGGCGGCGCCGTGGACGTGCGGGCTGTCGGGGAGTTCCAGGAACCTGTGGGCTCGGGGAGATCAAGAAGGCGGCCGGGGAGGTGGATGAAGGACTTCGCGCTGATCCGTCAGGCCCGGCTGTCGGTGATGCCCGTGCCGGTGAAGATCTGGGACTGGATTTGTGAGGTGGGAGGTGGGTTTGCGTGGTCGTGATTAGTGTGTGGTGGCCGTGGCTATGGTGTTGACGTGTTGTGTCGCCTGAGAGATTGGAATTTGGGGGAGGATCTGATTGCGAAAAGAAATAAGTCGGCAGGGGTGTAGGTGGAAAATGATCAGGGGAGACTAGGATATCTGTCCGCTTGGGACTTGGGCCTCTTTTAAGCATGGCCGGCTATGTTTTTTTTTTTTACGTTGTGGCTATGCTACTCTCCCGCAGTATAAACATTCTGTTTTATTTTTCCTATGCGACACAAACGCCAAACGCCTGACTAATCACTGACGATAGTGTTGTACAAAGCTCACTTCCTGCTGCTGGTCCATAGAACTAAAGCATCCTTGCATCCCTTTATACATAGTTTTGTACAAGGACTTTGATACGTGCTCTTTTCGTTTTGATACCAGCCTTTAAATTATGTAAATCTGTAACTCCCTTTTAATATATGATAAAACAATATCAACCTTTCCTACCGTTATAGGTTTCATAACAAAAATTCACTGACGGTATCGTTTATTTCACTCATTTGAATTCATGTTCTCATGAGATGCCAATGAAGTGTCCGGATTGCATTGTGGATATTCCATGTTGCACATTACTTATTTACCGGGATGCATTAGTACCTTATGGTTATATATTTTCTATGTGTAATTGTTACGAGATGAATACAAATTATTTATGAAAATTTCTCAGGTGCTTCGCAAATAAAGATGCTTCAGAGATTGACCAGAGCCAAGCGGCAAGGAGCCACAGATAGATCGTTTTCGATACTTCTGAGAACCAGGGGAGCTTCTACCGAACAAAATTATGTATGCCATCCTGCAGATTATTGACACGAAATAACATTTTAATCGCATGTACACTGAAGTCGTCCTTTCAAACTTTCTTTCTTTCCAATATTTTGGCATTGCTAACGCTGATAGACTTTTTTGATTCACTGTCATGGCCAGGGACGGAGACAAGGGGGGACGAGCAGGGGCTATGCCCCCCTATGCTCATGCCTTTCTTCATAATATTAGTCATGGCAGCTCCTAATTTATAGGATTTTTGCTTGTTTAGCCCCCTCATACAAATCAAAACACTAATCAGTCTAAATTTGCCCCCCTTAAGCTAGATTCCTGGCTCCGTCCCTGGTCATGGCATGAGTCTGCTCCTCAATATGTAGGCATCCATCAAGTAGATTTTAATTATTTTTTGGCTAGGTGTCTATTGGTTAGGTTGGAATTTTACTCTAATTTGAGAAGGATAGCCTACGTGAGTACAATAACATCAATTCTGTTTTGGTTTCTAAATGTTTTTTTTTACATTCAATTTTGATAGGAATTTGTCGGCGAAGGCCTAGGTGTTACCAATGTTAGATGGGATGGCTATGTACCTGTTTGAACAACATATCTTTTTTGTCCTGTGGTAACGCACAAGATTTTTTACTGTACTACTTCAAAAGGAGTGTTTCATTCAGAGAGGAGGATTATATGTTTGACTGACGTGTTGCCAATTTTAGAGAGGACGATTATTATTTTAAACGACGACAATTTTTTCTCCCGTTGCAACGCACGGGCCATTTTCCTATATATGATAAAACAATATCAACCTTTCCTACCGTTATAGGTTTCATAACAAAAATTCACTGACGGTATCATTTATTTCACTCATTTGAATTCATGTTCTCATGAGATGCCAATGAAGTGTCCGGATTGCATTGTGGATATTCCATGTTGCACATTACTTATTTACCGGGATGCATTAGTACCTTATGGTTATATATTTTCTATGTGTAATTGTTACGAGATGAATACAAATTATTTATGAAAATTTCTCAGGTGCTTCGCAAATAAAGATGCTTCAGAGATTGACCAGAGCCAAGCGGCAAGGAGCCACAGATAGATCGTTTTCGATACTTCTGAGAACCAGGGGAGCTTCTACCGAACAAAATTATGTATGCCATCCTGCAGATTATTGACACGAAATAACATTTTAATCGCATGTACACTGAAGTCGTCCTTTCAAATTTTCTTTCTTTCCAATATTTTGGCATTGCTAACGCTGATAGACTTTTTTGATTCACTGTCATGGCCAGGGACGGAGACAAGGGGGGACGAGCAGGGGCTACGCCCCCCTATGCTCATGCCTTTCTTCATAATATTAGTCATGGCAGCTCCTAATTTATAGAATTTTTGCTTGTTTAGCCCCCTCATACAAATCAAAACACTAATCAGTCTAACTTGCCCCCCTTAAGCTAGATTCCTGGCTCCGTCCCTGGTCATGGCATGAGTCTGCTCCTCAATATGGAGGCATCCATCAAGTAGATTTTAATTATTTTTTTGGCTAGGTGTCTATTGGTTAGGTTGGAATTTTACTCTAATTTGAGAAGGATAGCCTACGTGAGTACAATAACATCAATTCTGTTTTGGTTTCTAAATTTTTTTTTTACATTCAATTTTGATAGGAATTTGTCGGCGAAGGCCTAGGTGTTGCCAATGTTAGATGGGATGGCTATGTACCTGTTTGAACAACATATCTTTTTTTCCCGTGGTAACGCACAAGATTTTTTACTGTACTACTTCAAAAGGAGTGTTTCATTCAGAGAGGAGGATTATATGTTTGACTGACGTGTTGCCAATTTTAGAGAGGACGATTATTAGTTTAAACGACGACATTTTTTTCTCTCGTTGCAACGCACGGGCCATTTTCCTATATATGATAAAACAATATCAACCTTTCCTACCGTTATAGGTTTCATAACAAAAATTCACTGACGGTATCGTTTATTTCACTCATTTGAATTCATGTTCTCATGAGATGCGAATGAAGTGTCCGGATTGCATTGTGGATATTCCATGTTGCACATTACTTATTTACCGGGATGCATTAGTACCTTATGGTTATATATTTTCTATGTGTAATTGTTACGAGATGAATACAAATTATTTATGAAAATTTCTCAGGTGCTTCGCAAATAAAGATGCTTCAGAGATTGACCAGAGCCAAGCGGCAAGGAGCCACAGATAGATCATTTTCGATACTTCTGAGAACCAGGGGAGCTTCTACCGAACAAAATTATGTATGCCATCCTGCAGATTATTGACACGAAATAACATTTTAATCGCATGTACACTGAAGTCGTCCTTTCAAACTTTCTTTCTTTCCAATATTTTGGCATTGCTAACGCTGATAGACTTTTTTGATTCACTGTCATGGCCAGGGACGGAGACAAGGGGGGACGAGCAGGGGCTATGCCCCCCTATGCTCATGCCTTTCTTCATAATATTAGTCATGGCAGCTCCTAATTTATAGGATTTTTGCTTGTTTAGCCCCCCTCATACAAATCAAAACACTAATCAGTCTAAATTTGCCCCCCTTAAGCTAGATTCCTGGCTCCGTCCCTGGTCATGGCATGAGTCTGCTCCTCAATATGTAGGCATCCATCAAGTAGATTTTAATTATTTTTTGGCTAGGTGTCTATTGGTTAGGTTGGAATTTTACTCTAATTTGAGAAGGATAGCCTACGTGAGTACAATAACATCAATTCTGTTTTGGTTTCTAAATGTTTTTTTTTACATTCAATTTTGATAGGAATTTGTCGGCGAAGGCCTAGGTGTTACCAATGTTAGATGGGATGGCTATGTACCTGTTTGAACAACATATCTTTTTTGTCCTGTGGTAACGCACAAGATTTTTTACTGTACTACTTCAAAAGGAGTGTTTCATTCAGAGAGGAGGATTATATGTTTGACTGACGTGTTGCCAATTTTAGAGAGGACGATTATTATTTTAAACGACGACAATTTTTTCTCCCGTTGCAACGCACGGGCCATTTTCCTATATATGATAAAACAATATCAACCTTTCCTACCGTTATAGGTTTCATAACAAAAATTCACTGACGGTATCATTTATTTCACTCATTTGAATTCATGTTCTCATGAGATGCCAATGAAGTGTCCGGATTGCATTGTGGATATTCCATGTTGCACATTACTTATTTACCGGGATGCATTAGTACCTTATGGTTATATATTTTCTATGTGTAATTGTTACGAGATGAATACAAATTATTTATGAAAATTTCTCAGGTGCTTCGCAAATAAAGATGCTTCAGAGATTGACCAGAGCCAAGCGGCAAGGAGCCACAGATAGATCGTTTTCGATACTTCTGAGAACCAGGGGAGCTTCTACCGAACAAAATTATGTATGCCATCCTGCAGATTATTGACACGAAATAACATTTTAATCGCATGTACACTGAAGTCGTCCTTTCAAATTTTCTTTCTTTCCAATATTTTGGCATTGCTAACGCTGATAGACTTTTTTGATTCACTGTCATGGCCAGGGACGGAGACAAGGGGGGACGAGCAGGGGCTACGCCCCCCTATGCTCATGCCTTTCTTCATAATATTAGTCATGGCAGCTCCTAATTTATAGAATTTTTGCTTGTTTAGCCCCCCTCATACAAATCAAAACACTAATCAGTCTAACTTGCCCCCCTTAAGCTAGATTCCTGGCTCCGTCCCTGGTCATGGCATGAGTCTGCTCCTCAATATGGAGGCATCCATCAAGTAGATTTTAATTATTTTTTTGGCTAGGTGTCTATTGGTTAGGTTGGAATTTTACTCTAATTTGAGAAGGATAGCCTACGTGAGTACAATAACATCAATTCTGTTTTGGTTTCTAAATTTTTTTTTTACATTCAATTTTGATAGGAATTTGTCGGCGAAGGCCTAGGTGTTGCCAATGTTAGATGGGATGGCTATGTACCTGTTTGAACAACATATCTTTTTTTCCGTGGTAACGCACAAGATTTTTTACTGTACTACTTCAAAAGGAGTGTTTCATTCAGAGAGGAGGATTATATGTTTGACTGACGTGTTGCCAATTTTAGAGAGGACGATTATTAGTTTAAACGACGACATTTTTTTCTCTCGTTGCAACGCACGGGCCATTTTCCTATATATGATAAAACAATATCAACCTTTCCTACCGTTATAGGTTTCATAACAAAAATTCACTGACGGTATCGTTTATTTCACTCATTTGAATTCATGTTCTCATGAGATGCGAATGAAGTGTCCGGATTGCATTGTGGATATTCCATGTTGCACATTACTTATTTACCGGGATGCATTAGTACCTTATGGTTATATATTTTCTATGTGTAATTGTTACGAGATGAATACAAATTATTTATGAAAATTTCTCAGGTGCTTCGCAAATAAAGATGCTTCAGAGATTGACCAGAGCCAAGCGGCAAGGAGCCACAGATAGATCATTTTCGATACTTCTGAGAACCAGGGGAGCTTCTACCGAACAAAATTATGTATGCCATCCTGCAGATTATTGACACGAAATAACATTTTAATCGCATGTACACTGAAGTCGTCCTTTCAAATTTTCTTTCTTTCCAATATTTTGGCATTGCTAACGCTGATAGACTTTTTTGATTCACTGTCATGGCCAGGGACGGAGACAAGGGGGGACGAGCAGGGGCTACGCCCCCCTATGCTCATGCCTTTCTTCATAATATTAGTCATGGCAGCTCCTAATTTATAGGATTTTTGCTTGTTTAGCCCCCCTCATACAAATCAAAACACTAATCAGTCTAACTTTACCCCCCTTAAGCTAGATTCCTGGCTCCGTCCCTGGTCATGGCATGAGTCTGCTCCTCAATATGGAGGCATCCATCAAGTAGATTTTAATTATTTTTTGGCTAGGTGTCTATTGGTTAGGTTGGAATTTTACTCTAATTTGAGAAGGATAGCCTACGTGAGTACAATAACATCAATTCTGTTTTGGTTTCTAAATGTTTTTTTTTTACATTCAATTTTGATAGAAATTTGTCGGCGAAGGCCTAGGTGTTGCCAATGTTAGATGGGATGGCTATGTACCTGTTTGAACAACATATCTTTTTTGTCCGTGGTAATGCACAAGATTTTTTACCGTACTACTTCAAAAGGAGTGTTTCATTCAGAGAGGAGGATTATATGTTTGACTGACGTGTTGCCAATTTTAGAGAGGACGATTATTAGTTTAAACGATGACAATTTTTTCTCCCGTTGCAACGCACGGGCCATTTTCCTAGTAGTAAAGAAAAGCATTAAGACTTCTTCTCGTACGACACTTTTTGTTCCCGTTTTGCCCTCCCACCAAATCTCATATAACGCACCAATGCCACGTAACGTTTCAATTCTTTTTATTTTCCGTTCGTCCGCAGCGACGAGCGACGAGCCCCACGCCTTCGCTGCCGATTCGTTCATAATCAGGTCCCGATTATGGCGGCACCTTCTCCCCATCTCGAACCAAGCCGCACGCCCTCGATCCAAGATCCCAATCGACCTCACCGGGCCGCCGCTGCACTTCCTGTCTAGGCCGCCGCCATGGCGGCCGAGGGAGGACACGCCCTCGCCCGCAAGAGAAGCAGGAGGTTCCAGTGCCATGGGCGCGGTGCGCGCACTGCGGCGCGGGGTACGCGTCGTCGAAGGTGTCGGTGGGCATGTGGAACCTCCACTGCGCGGCCTGCCGCAGGTACGCCCAGCCCAGATCCACGTCCGCAGCCCCTCCAGCGCCGAGTCGTCGAAGGTGTCGGTGGGCATGTGGAACCTCCACTGCGCGGCCTGCCGCAGGTACGCCCAGCCCAGATCCACGTCCGCAGCCCCTCCAGCGCCGAGCTCTGGTGAGGATCAAGCAACGGTTCCTAACTCTGTTCTTTTCGTAGCCGCCTTTCTTTTCAGTTGAGGATGCGCCCAAACGGCATCAGCGAGAGAGAAGATGCGCTTATGTGCTCCGTCTATGAGAGATGTGGGACATCACAGAGGAGTGGGTCGGAGGAAATTGGGCTGCTATATGCCGAGATTTGAGAAGATTGAGAGAGATTAAGTAGGAGGATTTGAGAGAAGCTGCTACCTTTCGTACTGCTTGTTTGAGAAGGAGAATAGAGTAGAGAGATATGTTTACTTCGCTTGCATCCGCTGCCTGCCTGCCTGTTTGTGAGCAGACATCTAAGCCTTTTTGTTTCTCTTTACCTGCATGATGCTGCTTGAAGGCAGAGAAGATTGAGCGGTGAAATTTAGTTTCTTCGTTGTGAGCGCTTGCTGCATGAGACAGCTGAGAGGATCGATACATTTATTTTGCTTTGTTGTGTTTGCTGCCTGAGAGAGCAGCGAGGATGCTGCTATGTTGCTACATGTTTTGATAGCAGAGATTAGAGAAAACTGAGAGGTGGTAGAATTTTTTTTCTCACGATTTTGCAGGTTCTACGTCACAACCAAATGAGCCATGGACCTATCTAGAGTTCTTTGTCGTCGTCGTCGTCGTCACCACATGGTATAATCAAAATGAACAAGGCGCCCTAAACGCGAGAGCATATTGTTGAAAATCACTATTTTTTTTTACTTTGTAAGTCAACATTTTATGGTTGTACAGAAATCGTGAGGGCATTAATATTATGTGAATATGTGGGGTAGAAAAATTGGTGCAGTATCTTGCTTTACATTTTTTGCTTCAGTCAAGCCTCAAAATGGACCAGCTTATTCTGAATAAAGCATCAAGGCATGTTAGTCGTAGTTTACCTTTTATATTATCTCTATTCCATCTTTCTGTTAAAATTATGAGATACATGAGATGTATGCATGAAATTCATATAAAAGTGCTTGGTAATGCATGCGTTAAAAAGGATAACTGAATGAGGCAGAAAAAATGGTCAAAATATGCGTTGCTTTGACTGTTTTGGGTGTCTCTACTATACTTTTTATATCCCGTTGCAACGCACGGGCATGTTTCCTAGTTATTATAAAAATCAGCGAGCGAAACAAGACTCCGCATTCATAACCTTTTCCAACAAACAGTCCATATTTCGTAACAACTAATTTATTAGACTCGAAGACCAACTTAAACCCTTCTCTACATAGAAGGGAGCCACTAACGAGATTCTTCTTGATGGCGGGGACATGCTGCACATTCTTGAGCTGCACGATCCTTCCCGAAGTAAACTTCAGATCGACCGTGCCAACACCAAAAACAGAAGCAGTTGCGCCATTCCCCATCAGTACGAATCCGTTCCCTGTGACCTGATAAGAAGAAAACAATGAAATGTCAACACACACATGAATATTTGCACCCGTGTCAATCCACCAATCGTTAGACTGACAAACTGAAAATACAGTAAACAAATTACCGTACCCGGATGACCCATTCTCATTGTTGCTCACAATAATGTTGACGGACTTGGAGTCCTGTCCTGCCTTGAACTTGTTCGGGCACTTGTGAGCCCAATGTTCCTCTGAACCACAAGTAAAGCAACGACCTTTGTTCTTACCTTCTTGAAGGGCTTCTTACCCTTCTTCTTGAAGTCGGTATTCTGTTGGACACCAGTTTTCCCCTTGGGCTTCTGGAAGCCGGAGTTCTTCTGTACCATATTGGCGACAGAAGTCCCTTCCCCTTTTCCTTGCGAGTCCTTTGCTCTCGAATTCTGTTCAACACTCAGATGGCCGATGACATCCTCAACTGAGAATTCACGCCTCTGATGTTTCAGAGTAGTAGCAAAATTCCTCCAGGAATTGGGCAGCTTTGCGATTATGCATCGCGCAACAAATTTGCCCGGTAAATCACATTTGAGAAGATCAAGCTCCTTAGAAATGCACTGTATCTCATGAGCTTGTTCCAATACAGAACGGTTTTCATCCATCTTGTAATCGTGGAACTGCTCTATAGTGTACATCTCGCTTCCAGCATCGGTTGCGCCGAATTTAGATTCGAGCGCCTCCCACAAGTCCTTGGCAACCCGCACATGTAAATATGCATCAACCAACTTATCTCCGATTACGCTCAGAACGGCTCCAACAAAGACGACGGTGGCATCCCTAAACGCCTTCTCCTGTTCAGGAGCAATCGTTCCCGTGGGAGTGACACCGGCGACCCAGAACACGTTCATCACCGTAAGCCATAAGGTGGTTTTGGTTTGCAAACGCTTAAAGTACGTCCCCGTAAAAGGGATTGGTTTCAGTGCAGCAGCAAAAACTTGGATTGAAAATTGCCTAGACAGATTAGGTTTTTGGATTGTTGAGAATTTAAGCAATTGTTCGATTAAATTAATCTAAGAATAAATCATGGGCATGACGTAAACAGTGCTAATGGTATACTGAAACTCTATGATAAAATCATGTACTAGACAAATTGTAGAAACATCTACACAAATCGCTAGTACGGCAGACATGCAAGTAACCAGGAGAGGGATAAACGTGTACCCTCCAATAGGCCAGTTGGCCGTAGCAGCAGCGGAGGCAGCGGCGGCGGCTGAGCAGCAGCAACGATACCGGTCTCCTCGGCAACCTTGTCGGCGTCGGTGCTCATGATGATGATGAACGCGGCGCGGACGTAGTTGACGCAGATGTAGTTGAAGCAGACAAACGGAGGCGAGCAGTCGCGTAGAAGACGCTCCCCAAAAACCTAATCGCCCCTCTCCCGTACAGGATATTGAGAGGCAGAGTTTCGGTGGCCTGCTCTCCCGCCAACCGTGTACGCGGTCAACGGGATGTGATCAGCGATGGCAGCAATAGCGAGAGGAACTACAGTGGTGGTGCGAGCAGATCCGATCTGTTGTATCTTTTTCCTAGAGAGGAGCGACCTTTCTTATATACACAAAGGTGGAGGCGAGAGGTCCAACCGAAACATGCGCAATCAATTCTGAAAACTTCCGTACTTAAGAGCACTTAAGACAAACGTTTCAGCGCGCAATGAATTCTGAAAACTCCCATACTTAAGAGAACTTAAGACAGACGTTTCAACTCGCAATGAATTCTGAAAACTCCCGTACTTAAGAGCACTTAAGACAGACGTTTCAACTCGTATTCATTTTCCATTAAGGCAAAACGTTTCAGTTGACCATTCAAATTCCATTCATGTGTTACAAAAGAATGCATCGGCTCGGTGAGATTCCCGCAACCCGCGGCGCGACGCGCCGCATCGTGACGAGGCAAGACGTGACAGCATGGGTCTTTTGGGATTTTTCTGAAATTGTTAGATGGGCCTAAAGCCCACCTGAATATTTCAGCAATATTTCAACAGTTTCCAGTTTGGGTTTGGCCATTTTATTTTACAACTGCTTTTGCATTTTTATTTTGAACCAATGGTACATCAGTAATGCGAGGGATTCCCGTCGTACATGGAAGACAGAGCCGCTTCCAGAGCAGCAAGAGGCAACAGCAGACAACTCATAGGGGATTTGCAAAGCAATCAATCTCTTCCCTCACTGCACTCAATGATTGTGACATGCATGACCCTGTTATCTCTTAGCACCGATACAAATTAGTACTCCTTCAGCTTGCCAGTTCGTTTTTGTATCATACATAGATATTTCAAGTTCCCCCTTTTGGAAAAAGGTTAGATATCAAGTATTTGCTCTACGAGCTAAGTAGACAGTTATGTCAACATGCCGGTTTCAGATATCACGACGAATGAGACCAGAGCATGCAGCCAGACAAATGAGATAGTGGCTTTCTCCATGTGTATTACAATGCTGAAGGGTACTTTTCGTACTTTCTCTTGAGAACTGTAAGAATAATGTTGCATATTTCAATTTCTCATATTTGCTACTCATATAGCTTTCTTGTTTGATTAATTATCTTTGTTTAGGAGAAAAATACAATTGATAAATACAATGAGTATCATGAGTATTCTTTTCTTTTGATTCTTCATTATAAAATATATTTTTAGTGCCATAATTAATTGTCCTTTGTTATTCACATAAAAATGTTATTAAAAAACAATGTGTTAAGAAATTCAACGCAACTCTGTTGACATTATTTGGGTATGCGGATTCTCAACCCGTGGTGGATATCCACTCATACATAGTTCACTTTTTGAATGGTACATATCCCATTGGGATCATTCTTTAAAAATTAATGTTGTTTTGAATTTAGTTTATGTTTAGCTTTAAAATCGGAATAATTTGACCATTATTAACATATTATCGACCTATATACGTACAATATACAAATGGTCAAATTTTTATGTTGTCCACAAAATATCTATATGTACCAAATTATTTTCAAGTATGTTGTGTATCGTGCAAAAATAATGTACACATTAATTTATACCTGAATTAATACTTTGCATGTTATAAATCAAGTATTATTTTGTAAACCATAATAATTTCTCAATCTCTATTTCCCTGCATTGACATAAAAATAATTTCGTATATAGTAATACCGTAGGGCCAGTATAGGGCACTGTTCAAATGCAAACCTCATAAAAGGATAAATGAATTTGGTGGCATATAATGTAATGCCCTACAACACTAGAATAACACAAATTTTTTATTTAGCACAATTGTCATACAAAAAATTAAAATTTCTAAGTGACTCGCGCAATGAAAAAACCTATGTTTCTAATGACGAACAAACGATCTCTTTAGAAAGATTATAATTCTCTAAATATTATTTAAATTTATGAATACCACGAGTCCATTAACAATAGATACATATATAATATTGAAACAATATTTTTTACTTCTTAAAGAAAACAAGTACATATGTTGCCTGCGCAAGTGCGCGGGCCACTGTGCTAGTTTGAAAAAAAGGGACAGGGACACTTGCATCTATTCTTATCAGTTTTATACCAAGCAAAGCTACCAGAAAATTCTGGTCACAGTTGTAGCCTGATGAATCCCACACACTGAGGGCAAGAAAGCACAAAACAAGGATATACAGTACATGTGTACACTCCTAGGAGGCATCACATGCACTTGTACACCCTAAAATTACACTAAACTGCACCACATAAAACAAAATTGGCAAGCTAAGCATGCAAAGCACACATTTTATTGCAAAAGCTTCAGAGCTAAGCTCATCTTAAGCTAGATACACACGTGAGCAAATTATGCTCTTACAAAGCTTCAAAGATGCTATAATGGGGAAATTCTCCACTATTGTGAAGGATTAAGCCCTCAGATCACTCAACACGACCATGAAGGTGATGAATGAGTAGATCCGCACCATTCACCTAGACGACACAATTGTTAAACTGAAGGAAATCTTCAGTAGACAGTGCACATAAACGAAAAGGTCATCAAGATCTTTTACTGGCAACAAAGCCACATATCCAAGCCCATTAGCTCATTAAAGTAAGCCTAGCACACAAGAATAAGTATATAATTAATCTACTGCTAACCCTAGCTAAGTAGAAGCTAATGAAGCTCGAATTCGAGCTCAACATAAAAGTAAAAGAGAGAGAGAGAGAGAGATAGAGAGAGAGAGAGAGAAATTTACCTCGAGTCCAAGGCAGTAGCTCCGGAGACGACAAGGCAGTGCATGTGCAACTCTGGAGGGTGCCACTGGATCAAGACGAGCACTGCACCCCAACACCCATGGCGGCACTAACAAAGTAAGCTCGGAACCAAGCCGCCCATGGGCAGCATGTAGGAGGTCGCTAGATACCTCTAGGAGGCGAATAGCTCGGAGCAGAGTAGCCGAGTACGATGGAGCCATCGCCGATGGCAACCGAAAACCTAGGTGGGGATTAGGTTGTCTGCGGCCGAGAGAGTGGAGGAGAACTAGATCGAAGTGGATAGGAAGAAGGAGCAGCGAGAGGCGCGTCAATTACGTCCAACGATGGCGACCGAGGTGACCGAAGCCAGCTTGAGGAGCAAGGTGACGACGGCGGCGATTCTGGTCGCAAGCGCGAGCACGGGGGAGAGAGAGAGAGAGAGAGAGAGAGAGAGAGCTGGTCAGTCTGACCGATCGATCCAGTCAAGTGGGTTTATTCCAACCCTTTTGTCTCTGGGGGAAATTGGTAATTTACCTATTACTAGCACAACACCCGTGCGTTGCAACGAGTGAACAAATGAGAAATAATTCTTAGAACAAAATAAATTAAGATCTTACCAAGATAACTATATTTCAAAGGAATCCAAATGAGCCAGTGTAGATGCAGGGACGTTTTCAAATATGAGGAGATGCATAAGATGTTTGACAATCTGTTGGAGGCTTGTGACTTACTATGGGGCGTAGGTTTTTTCGTAATCCTATTCGTCTCTTCTATGGAGCAACAAATACATATTCTGTTTTTACCTGTTGCTCCAAGTTATAAAATGTTGAACATAAGCATTATTTTCGGTCACAAAGGTTTTCAGCTATATGATCAACATGTAAACATATTGAGATGTAGGCCAACATCAAGGATGGCCACTGCCACCGCCACTGCCGCATTCGGAGCACCCCGTCTTGCTCGCTTGTTCAATCCCTTAGCCAGTGGCGGAGACATGGGGACAAGCAGGGGCCTTGCCTCCCACTAAGATCATTGATTTGCTCCTAAAATTATATGAACAGTAATGATTTTTGAAACTTTTTCTCTAACCGACCCCTTAACATCGGAAATTAGGCACCCTTGCCTCAGCCCCTGCCCTTAGCCTCACAATGCGTCGAGCTACATTATCACATGGTTCATGCAAAATGATATTTAATCTGTAGCGAAGCACATGCGTTGTGCTAGTAGTTTTAATGGAAACTTTGCACATCCTTTTCTTATTCCAATAAAAAATTGTCATTTATATAACGCGTAGGCAATCGGCAATTGGACCCACGTGACATTAGAAGATAGATATCGGGGTAGAAGACATACTCCGTTAGCGAGGTGATGAGCAATCCGGTTGGGTTTCCTAGTTCCTTACGTATAGTGGCTGCCGGCTTTTTCTTCGATCATTAGCCTATTAGCTGGACGATGGCCCATGTTTCTGATCCGTCCATAGCGAGGTGATGGCCCATGTCTGTGATCGCTCATTCGCTGTGGCAGCGAGGTGAGGGGCGACGTACAAACGAACGGACACCAACTGCGCTTTAATAGTAAAGAAAACAACCGAAACTAAAATGAATTTTCACAGCAAAACAAAGCTTACAAAAATCAAGTAAAAATATGTAACAAACTCTATAAATTATGAGGAATTTTTCTATAAGTTTTATTTCAAGTTTTGAAAACATTTTGTGGGTGAAAAATTCAAGGATCCTTGAGTGGAAATGACTTGAAATTCCTTTTCATAACTATTTTCCTAAAATAAAATAACATGGGAAATAAAGTCTTGAAGTTCAATAATATTGAACTATTAAATTTCAAACACTTTGAATTGTATTTCATGTAAATTATTGTCAAACATTTAAAATAAAGCAAAAAGACTCAAATACCAAAATGGTATAAATTCCAAAACGTGGGGGTTAATAAAACAAAAGCATATCATCTATGCATAATAACATCATTTGGTTCTTTAAACATTGTCTTATAAAGATGACGATGGTAATTTTTAGAACCCGAAATTCACGAGTCACACGAGACTTTAGACTGCACTTCTTGTCAGTATCTAGGAAAGTTCATTCTTGCATGTCCGTTGAAGTATTTTTTATCAAAGTATCTGAAAAGTATTACTTGTTATTATCATTAATTGCATCAAAAAATAAAAGGTTTTCTTGAATGAATGGGGTTGCTCATGGTTGGCGATGGAACCACTGTTTGATGTTGTGGTGGAGGTTCCATCGTATTGGGGAGCAATTTCTGTAGGATTAATAACGAATGTTCCACAGCTTGTCCAACACCGTAATTACGTGTCAACCAAGGGTTCTTGAATGGGCTAGAGAAGACATAAGTATCTTCTTTCTTTCACATATCCTCGGATAGCATGTCGGGTTGATCGCCGAAGTTGCCAATGTCTGTCTGGTGACAACGTGTGTGTTAGCGCATGATACTATCCCCACATTAGGTGGTGACGGCAGTGTTGTCTTGGGTGGGGTAAGCAGATGAGGATTGGGTCCCTCGTTGTGACAAGGATCCCATTCTGTTTACGACTTAGGGTGGATGTGAAGGGTTGCAAAGAAGAACTCAGACTGTCTTGCGAGCCCTATACCAGACCAATCACACCATGGAAGTGTGAAGAGAGCTGCATGGAGGCCTACTCTTGGGAAAAGTGACGCACCTCTGTAGAGTGTAAAAATATTTATAGCAGCTATACTCGTGTTCTCGGAAAGAACTACGATCGCGGCGGGAAAGGGTCTTAATTGACTCTCATACCCGCGAGGACGGAGAAACATAGTTTTCAAAAATAAAAACAACCTTTTGAACAAATGTTTTCAGAAAAACTTGCATCTACGTCTACGACTCTTTAGGGTCATGACGGTAGCAGTGCATGAAAAGAAAATATCTTCTTTAACTTAAATGAACTTGCTGAGTAACGCTCGTTACTCAACTTTCCACGTTGACCCTTTGCTTAGATTCTGATATGTTGGACGCCGAAGACGAAGAGCAGATATACGAGGATTCTGAGGTCTACTACGAAGCACTAGATCTATCTGGAGGAGTGGAAGGTGTCGATTATATCATAGCTATGAAGCAGTACCAGAAGGAGAAGAAGTCGAGGAGTGAATTACGAGTCTAGTACTAGATGAGATCCTAGTTGAACAGCCATATACCATAGGTTGTTTGACTATAATGGTTCTCAGTTTGCTTTTATAAGTCACACGTCAACTCTCCAAAGTTGACCATAGGACGTTTGATCTTCCTCAACTGACTGAGGAGGAAGTTGAGTTTTATATCCAATTTTGGCTTGTAATCTTTAACAGTGTGCAACAAAGCGTAAGAGTTGGACCCACAATGCTTCTGTTGTACTACTCTGAGGGTCGTGATATTTATGGATAAGGACATTGATAACCCCCAAGAGCAGGGGATCACTGTAGCACCTCTCAATGTGGAAGTAGGGTATCGATCCGCAGGAGCAAGAAGGAAAAGTTATCTATTCCCTACAACTAAAGTGTCACAAGTTTTAGTTGATTATGCACTGATAACCCACAAGTATAGGGGATCGCAACAGTCTTCGAGGGAAGTAAAACCCAAATTTATTGATTCGACACAAGGGGAGACAAAGAATACTTATAAGCCTTAACAACTGAGTTGTCAATTCAGCTGCACCTGGAAAAGCACTAGTAACAGGGGTGATGTGAAAGCAGCAGTAATATGAGAGCAATAGTAACAGTAACACAGCAGCAGTAACACGGAGGCAATGGCACCAGAAAATAGTTGATACTACTTCTAATGACATATAGGACCAGAGAGCAATGATGATGACAAATGGACCGGGGTTCCCAGCTATCTACACTAGTGGTAACTCTCCAAACAAATAACAGGTGTTGGGTGAACAAATTACAGTTGGGCAATTGATAATTGTAAGGGCATGACAATGCATGCTTATGATAAGATAAAGTTTACTGTAGTATTTAATTGGGCATTACGACAAGGTACACAGACCGCTATCCAGCATGCATCTGTGCCTAAATAATCCACCTTCCGGTTAGCATCCGCACCCCTTCCAGTATTAAGTTGCAAACAACAGATTATTGCATTAAGTATTGTGCATAATGTAAACAACACATTCATCCTTAGACAAAGCATTGCTGTTTTACCCCTAGTGGCAACAACACATCTACAACCTTAGAACTTGCTGTCACTATCCCAGGTTAAATAGAGGCTGAACCCAACTATCTAGCATAAATACTCCCTCTTGGAGATACAAGCAACTACTTGATCAGGGTAACCACAAGTACCGGAGAGCATGCAAGATCTTAAATAAACAATAGTATGATAATATGATGAACAATCTGATCATAATGTAACAATTCATCGGATCCCAACAAACACAACACCAATTACATCATATGGATCTCAATCATGTAAGGCAGCTCATGAGATCATTGTATTGAAGTACATGGGAGAGAGAGTACCAACTAGCTACAGCCAAGAACCCGTAGTCCATGGGGGAACTACTCACAAACCATCATGGAGTCGAAGTGGAGGCGGTGGAGTCGATGGAGATGGCTCCGGGGGTCAATCCCCGTCCCGGCAGGGTGCCAGAACAGGAACTTCTGACCCCCGAAACGAGGTCTCGCGATGGCGACGGCGCTGCGGAAGTCTTTCTGGAGTATTAGATATATATTTAGGGTTTTCGCGTCGGGGTGACTAAATAGGCGAAGGGGCAACGTCGGTGGAGGTCCTGGGCTCCCTCCTCACCTCCCGGCGCGCCTGTGGGCCCAGCCGCCAAGAGGTGGTTTGGAGGCCGTGGGCCTCCCCCTGGCTTGCCCTTCTGGCTCCGTGTGTCCCTCGGAAAAATAGGAGGTTTGGCTTTTGTTTCGTCGAATTCCGAGAATATTGCCCGAACAGCTTTTCTGGAACCAAAAACAGCAGAAAACAGGAACTGGCACTGTGGCATCTTGTTAATAGGTTAGTCCCAGAAAATGTATAATAATGATATATAATGCATATAAAACATGTGACAATGATACATAAAACAAGCATGAAACATCAGAAATTATAGATACGTTGGAGACGTATCAAGCATCCCCAAGCTTAGTTCCTACTCGTCCTCGAGTAGGTAAACGATAAAAAGAAAATAATTTCTGAAGTGACATGCTACCAACATAATCTTGATCCAATAATAATGTAAGGCATGTGAGCTGAGATCAAATCATTCAAAGCAAATGTCTATAGTTGATATAAGAGATAATAAAGCAAGAGTCAAACAAGCTAAAAGTTTTCATGAATTATCGCTTTAAAGACATGAAACCGTACAAGGTTCATTAAAGATGGTTTAAGTATCCAGCGTAGAAGTTCTATCCTTCAATCCAAGCATCAAGCAAATTTTCATAACACAGAAGGATTCAGCCAAGTAAACATAAACATGAACGTCATGAATCAACTGTTTCGAAGTCTACTCAACCGGTGAGCGCAAGCATTTGGTATTGGCACCAGGATGTTATGGCAAAGAGAACATTAATGGGGGTTTGGAAGGCCAATGGAAGAAAGTCTCACAAAGCTATAAGTGATCATTAGACAAGAGGAAGTCTTATAATCGAAGCTATGTAAGGAGTAGTGATTGCCATGCAACGGATGCACATAGAGCTATATGTGTATGAAAGCTCTCCAATGGAACTAGTGGGGGTGCATCCAACTTGGTTGCTCATGAAGACCTAGAGCACTTTTGAGGAAGCTCATCATTGGAATATACAACCCAAGTTCTATAGTGTAAATTCCCCACATAGTTATACTAGTAGAACATGAAAACTCTCTCACATGGAGTATAGGTGCTAAATGAGCACAAATGATGACTATGAATACTGCAGGTGCTATAACATGAGCACAAGTGTGGATAAAGGATAGTAATGTTGCCCCCTTTTTTTTTTCCTTTTTTTCTATTTTTTTTCTTTTTCTGTTTCTCTTTTCGATGGCCACATAGCACTTTTCACTTTCAGGGGCAACATTCTAATATGACAACACACTTTTTGGTACATATAACTCATAACGAACAAGACATGATGTATGAAACTGTATGCCTCTGCCAGTGTAGCAGGATATGCAATGATCTAGCGTAACATGGGTAAACCACACATCAGCTGTATAGAATCATGCAAAGCAATATATAAGTGATGAATGACAACAAGTCATGTAATGTAAATGGAAGTTGCATGGCAATATATCTCGGAACAGCTATGGAAATGCTGTGGTAGGTAGGTATGGTGGTTGTTTTGAGGAAGATGTATAGGCTTATGTGTAGGAGAACAAGAGGAAGTCCTCCCACGGGGTTGGATGTACCGGCGAAGTATGCACAACTCTCAATGTGAGCAGAAGGCAATGCACAGCACCGAAGAGGCTAGCAAATTTGGATGGTGGAAGTGCCAAAAACCGTAGCTTAACATTAGTCAAAAAGAACTCACAAGTTTATTGCAAACAACTAGCAGGTTCAACATTAAGAGCATGATTAAAATTCACTCCAAGAAGGGCCGTTCACGGCGGCACAAGTACCCCGTTAGATCCCTCGACCTTCAGCACAACTTAGTTATTACAATGAACTTTCAGACATGGAAAGCTATCAAGTCCAACTACACCTTCAACAATTTTTAGAGTTTGTAGTACGGTACAAGCTTAAAGACAACAATCCACTAATGATTTTAACTTAATTAACCAGCAAGCTTTACCATCTAAATACCTCAAAACGTTTGCAAAGAATCAGATTATCAAAGTTCAATGATCTACAAGATTATGCAAGTTTTTCATTATACCACTACCACATGCAAAAATTTCTGGACCAACACATCAACCAAGCAACTCTCCAAATAAATATAAGTGAAGCAAGAGAGTACTTTCTATAAAATAACTAATAGCTCTGAACAAGAGATACATGAAAACCAAGAGCTAGAAGCTAAACAGTGCGAAAATGAATACTCAACAAATATAAGTGAAGAATAGGAGTATTCAAATGAAAAAGCGGAGCGTGTCTCTCTCCCAAACAAGATAGATAGGATCCGACATTGATATGATCAGAGAATAAAACAAAAATAAACACAAAGACGCTCCAAGAACAGCACATATGATGTGACCGAATTAAAATATAGTTTCACTAGAGATGACCTGATAAGTTGATGATGAAGAAGGGGATGCCTTGGGCATCCCCAAGCTTAGATGCTTGAGTCTTCTTGAAATATGCTTGGGTGACCCACGGGGGCATCCCCAAGCTTAGGCTCTTCACTCTTCTTGATCACAATATCATCCTTCTCTCTTGACCCTTGAAAACTTCTGCCACACCAAACTTCTCATAAACTTCATTAGAGGGTTAGTACTCAAAAACATTAATCCACTTTGGTTCTGTAGTGACACATTGCAATACTCAATAAAACATTAGCTACAGCCCTCCACGTCTAGAAGCCTTACTTAAAGTCCACAAGAGACAATGCAAAAAAACAGAGACAGAATCTGTCAAAACAGAACAGCCAGTAAAGACGAATTTTTTCGAGGTACTTCCGTTGCTCAAATCGGAAAAAGTGAAGTTAATGAAAGATGCGTACATATCTGAGGAAGATGCGTGATTTTTTATAGAATTTTTCGATTTTTCTCCAGGGAGAAAAGCTCAAATTCGTGACAGCTAAAAATCTGTCCCTGCGCAGAATCCAAATCTAGCATCATCTAATCATTAAAGGCTCTTCTTGGTACAACAATTCAATAAAATAAAGATACAAAGGAGTTGTTACAGAAGTAAGCAAGCTCCTTGACTCAAAAAGCAAAAAAAAATTACAGAAATAAAACATGGGTTGTCTCCCAAGAGCGCTTTTCTTTAATGCCTTTTAGCTAGGCTTGATAGTTTTAATGATGCTCTCATGAAAATAGAAAATGAAGCAAAAGGAGCATCAAGAAGCAAATTCAAAACACATTTAAGTCTAACCCACTTCCTATGCATAGGAAACTTGTACACAAATAAATTCATATAGAACAAAGTGACAAGCATAGGAAGATAAAACAAGAGTAACTTCAAAAGTTTCAGCATATAGAGAGGTGTTTTAGTACCATAAAATTTCTACAACCATATTTTCCTCTCTCATAATAATTTTCAGTAGCATCATGAATAAACTCAACAATATAACTATCACATAAAGCATGCTTTTCATGATCTACAAACAAATAATTTTTATCAAGCTCATAAGTAGTGGGATTTAAAATTTCGAACCCACATGTAACAATTTTATAACAAGATGATTGATCAATCTCAAAATATGGGACTACTAGATAAAGTCAAGACTTCTCCAATCCCATTTTCATTAGTGGTACAATTAATATTATCAAGTAACATAGGACCATCATCTAGAGCTTTATCATAAACATTTTCTAAGCAAAACTCTTTAGTACCATGCATTTCGATATCAGCCACAAATAAAGGATTATCATAAGATTTATCAAAATAGCATGGATTATCATATATAACAGTAGCATAATTATTCTCACAAGTTTTACTCATAGGAAAAATTTCAAGAGAATCAACAGGAACATAACATTCATCCTCCTTGGGTAAGCATGGAGGGCAATCAAATAATGTAAGAGATGAAGAGTTACTCTCATTAGAAGGTAGGCATGGGTAGCTAATCCATTCTTCCTCCTTTTGTTCATCACTCTCCTCCTCTTTTTCATCTAATGAGCTTTCAGGTTCAGCAATTTCTTCTTCCACAGGTTCCTGCAAATTGTGAGTGCATTCTTGTGCATTAATGAGTCTCTCTTTGTAATCAACGATATAAGGATTATTGCTGTAATGTTCTATGCAATAATCAAGGATAGAAGAGACATAATCTTTAAGGTCCTTACAAGCAATACAAGTTTCATAATTTTTAGCCATGAAGATTCTATCTCAGAGGCTCCCATAAATAAAACAAATTGTTCTACTTCTTCGAACCCAAGATGAATATAGTTATTCCAATGATAGTTCACAATTAAAACTTCTTCACTAAAGCTACACTGGAATTTAAGATGTTTAGTATCCTGTTTAGAGCAACAGTTTATATCATGGCGTTTAAGCAAGATATTAGCAATTGTATTCAACTTTCTAACACAGCACTCATGACTTCACCCTTTTTTGATTCTCTATACTTCATATATAATTCTATAAGCTCCGTATAGGTTGTGGGTTCTTCCATAACAACAGTTTTTAGTTTTTCGGTTTTTCAAATTTTTATGGATTTTCGAATTTATAAGAAAAATAAAACAAGACAAAAATAAACTAAACAAAAATAAACTAAGCACAAATAAACTAGACAAAACAAAATAAAATAAAAACAGAGAGAGAGGTAGAGTGTACTCCCCAGGTGAACTTATGAGTAGAGCTATGCTCCCCGGCAACGGCGCCAGAAAATAGTCTTGATAACCCACAAGTATAGGGGATCGCAACAGTCTTCGAGGGAAGTAAAACCCAAATTTATTGATTCGACACAAGGGGAGACAAAGAATACTTATAAGCCTTAACAACTGAGTTGTCAATTCAGCTGCACCTGGAAAAGCACTAGTAACAGGGGTGATGTGAAAGCAGCAGTAATATGAGAGCAATAGTAACAGTAACACAGCAGCAGTAACACGGAGGCAATGGCACCAGAAAATAGTTGATACTACTTCTAATGACATATAGGACCAGAGAGCAATGATGATGACAAATGGACCGGGGTTCCCAGCTATCTACACTAGTGGTAACTTCTCCAAACAAATAACAGGTGTTGGGTGAACAAATTACAGTTGGGCAATTGATAATTGTAAGGGCATGACAATGCATGCTTATGATAAGATAAGTTTACTGTAGTATTTAATTGGGCATTACGACAAGGTACACAGACCGCTATCCAGCATGCATCTGTGCCTAAATAATCCACCTTCCGGTTAGCATCCGCACCCCTTCCAGTATTAAGTTGCAAACAACAGATTATTGCATTAAGTATTGTGCATAATGTAAACAACACATTCATCCTTAGACAAAGCATTGCTGTTTTACCCTAGTGGCAACAACACATCTACAACCTTAGAACTTGCTGTCACTATCCCAGGTTAAATAGAGGCTGAACCCAACTATCTAGCATAAATACTCCCTCTTGGAGATACAAGCAACTACTTGATCAGGGTAACCACAAGTACCGGAGAGCATGCAAGATCTTAAATAAACAATAGTATGATAATATGATGAACAATCTGATCATAATGTAACAATTCATCGGATCCCAACAAACACAACACCAATTACATCATATGGATCTCAATCATGTAAGGCAGCTCATGAGATCATTGTATTGAAGTACATGGGAGAGAGAGTACCAACTAGCTACAGCCAAGAACCCGTAGTCCATGGGGGAACTACTCACAAACCATCATGGAGTCGAAGTGGAGGCGGTGGAGTCGATGGAGATGGCTCCGGGGGTCAATCCCCGTCCCGGCAGGGTGCCAGAACAGGAACTTCTGACCCCCGAAACGAGGTCTCGCGATGGCGACGGCGCTGCGGAAGTCTTTCTGGAGTATTAGATATATATTTAGGGTTTTCGCGTCGGGGTGACTAAATAGGCGAAGGGGCGATGTCGGCGGAGGTCCTGGGCTCCCTCCTCACTCCCGGCGCGCCTGTGGGCCCAGCCGCCCCAAGAGGTGGTTTGGAGGCCGTGGGCCTCCCCCTGGCTTGCCCTTCTGGCTCCGTGTGTCCCTCGGAAAAATAGGAGGTTTGGCTTTTGTTTCGTTGAATTCCGAGAATATTGTCCGAACAGCTTTTCTGGAACCAAAAACAGCAGAAAACAGGAACTGACACTGTGGCATCTTGTTAATAGGTTAGTCCCAGAAAATGTATAATAATGATATATAATGCATATAAAACATGTGACAATGATACATAAAACAAGCATGAAACATCAGAAATTATAGATACGTTGGAGACGTATCATGCACTAAACAAGTTTAAAGAACAAGATGGTTGATTTAATAGATGGAAGTTTAATGTAACAAAACAAGAATGTAAAAGTGTCCCAATCCTCTTCAATGCAAGAGGACAAGACAAAGGTTTTCTCTTATAGGAACAATGGACATGGGTTCATGGGTTCACTCAATCCTCTCTCCCATCTATGGTGATTATCATGTTATAGATAAAAAGTACACACAATTGTCATGCTTTAATGGTAAACTTCTATGACGGCTACATGTGCTAAAACACATAGTTGAAAGAAAATAATCATTTGTGTTGCTAGGTCACCCTCGTAAGGCTAGCGTGGTTTGTTGTCACTCCCACATCATACTTTTTCCTTTTTACCCCCAGATAAAGGATGTTGGGCTGTATTGTGTCACTCAATATATATGCCGTTGTCACATCGGCCATCCCGTACCTACATATATCATACTTCATAATGGACAATATTCTAAACACTAGTGCAATGATTCATATTTCGTGTACATGACCACATCTCTCTCATCTATCTACACTTGGTGGTGTCAAACACCTCATGACATGGATAAACAAGGCATTATGCATAAATCGAACCATCACATGCATCATAGAATTTCTCCAAAGTATGACAAGTCATAAAAGATCCAACACAACGGTAAATGCATAACAAATATCATCTCATACCACAATATCCACCATAGGAATTACATAGATAGATCCATACTTATGCAAGACACATCATATGGACTTCAACAATGATCATACATAGAGAGATTAGATCAAGTTACCACCACAAACCCAAAGTCCAGGGGGTGGACTACTCCCCCTTCATCATGGTGATGATGGTGGAGATGTTGGAGAAGATGGAGACCACCCCGGCAGCGCCCCGCCGGAGTTTTCCCCCTCCAATCTGCAGCTCCAGGTCTTCTGTTTCGTGGTTTTGTGTTTCTGCGGCGCTCCTGTCCGAAAGCCGTCGGGGGACTATTTTTATAGTCGTTTTTAGGTCAAGACGAAGGCACGGGGACGAGGATCGACGACATCGGAGGCTTGAGGCCCAGGATAGGGGGTCCCACGCGGCCAAGGAATCTGGCCGCGTGGGCCCACCTCTTTTGGCCCTCGGGTTTCTGTTTGTTCGCTTCCTTCGCTCCTACGCTTCGTTCCTTCCAAAAACTGACGCCCGCAAAATATTAGGTCATTTGGACGTCGTTTGGGTCCCTGAAACATCAAAATATAGAAAATAGGGTTTTCTGCCAGTGCAGGGTTAATTACCGAAAAATAGGGAAACTGTGAAATATTCCCAAAATCAATATAAAACAATGATATAACCCTTATATGATGCAAATATGATTGAAATATAAGTAATATAATGCAAAGTTCATGTATGCATTTTACATGCATCAGACATCCATGGGTATTGTGTCAATGACTTGTACACTATAGCATGAAGTGGTGTACTGGGTCACCACATATACGAACATCAGTAAAAAGGGTATGTCAAGCAACACAGTTGTCAGATAAAGTAGTAGCTAGTAAGGGGTGTCTACGACGGCTTTATATCAAGGGTCGTCGTACATTATGCGAGAGTTGACACAACAATGTTTTTGCCTGGTTGGAGCGCGAGTCAACCTATTTTGGGAGAGTGTCATAAGGAGAGGCCTGATGGACGATAGGACCATCGCGAACTTCCCAACTGTCCCTTTAGGCACTCTCATCATCGATGTCGGTCAGAGTCTTCATGAATTACACTGGTCCAACACTAGAGCTCCATGTCATGTACTTGGATCTCTATCCATCTCCCCTTCAGTCATATTCAAGTGAGAATTAGTGGTCTCACACCCCATGTGGGGATATTTATAGGCTAGAGAGGCTTGACAAATGACCAAGGACACCCTCCCATCTCCCATGTGGGATGGTAGTTGGGAAAAAGCAACACCAAAGATTTGGGACCAAAAGTGGTTAGAATTGACCCAACATTACCCACTTGTCTGACTATTGGTAAGCAGTTTTGGTTCCGCAAATTTGCTCCTAAACGCTTTGATCACTTCATTTGTCAGCCCTCGGAGGGGGCTTCAGGTGGACTTTTGGTCCTGTGGAATAGCAAGATTTTTCAAGGCACAGTTCGCATGCAAAATTCTTTTGCTATTGTGGCTGATTTTGTCTGCACTAAGTCAGGTTTTGCATGGACTCTGGTTAATGTTTATGGCCCTTGCGAGGGTCCTCGCCGTCTGGATTTCATTGATTGGCTTATGCATCTTGATATACCGGATGAGGAACATTGGCTGCTTTTAGGTGACTTTAATTTTTATAGATCGCCTGAAAATAGAAGCAGGGATGGGGCCAATATGCAGGATATTCACACCTTCAATGAAATCATAAGTCACTTAGGGCTGCTTGAGTTACCAATTAAAGGGAGATCGTTCACCTGGAGTAACATGTAGGCCGACCCGCTGCTTGTTCAGCTGGTCTGGTTTTTCACCACTCCAAATTGGGCCATTTCTCTTCCAAACACACAAGTTCACCCCTGTCCATACCTATTTCCGATCATACTCCCTGCGTGGTGAAGATTGACTCAAAGGTACCAAAAGCTGCTATATTTCGGTTCGAGAATTATTGGGTGCGTAGGCCTGGTTTTTTTGAAGTTGGTGCAAACATCTGGTCTCACAATGTACAAGGCACGAGTGCAGCTATTCTTTCTCACAAGTTTAAACTGCTTCGGAAAGCTCTTAAAAGATGGAATGGCCATATCCCCAATATGGATAATGTTATAGCTAACTGCAATGCGATGATCCTGATGATCGATGAGATTGAAGATCAAAGGCAGCTTGACATAACTGAATGGAACTTCAGGATGATTGTTAAGAATTAACTAAATCATGTGCTACAATGTAAACAAGATCTTTGGAAAAGCAGGTGCACAATTCGATGGGCAAAACTTGGTGATGAGAATACTAGTTTATTTCACTCAATGGCCACTGTTCGTTTCAGACAGAACAATATAGCAAGATTCACTCTTCCGGATGGGACTGAAGTGTCAGACCATGAGGCTAAAGCTGCTGTCTTATAGAACTGTTTCAAGGATAGGCTTGGACAATCCCTAAACACCAATGTGCCTGAAGAAACTTTAAACCTCATCACCCCTGTTGGAGATCTTGATGATTTGTCTGCTCCTTTTACAGAGAAAGAGATTGACCTAGTGGTCTCTTGCCTTCCAACTGATAAAGCCCCTGGGCTGGATGGTTTTAATGGAAAGTTCTTGAAAAGCTGATGGTTTATCATCAAGCATGATTTCTATAAACTCTGTAGTGAGTTCCATGATAGCAACACAAGCCTGAAAAATATCAATGACTCCATCATCACCTTGATTCCGAAAAAATCTTCACCTCAGACTCCAAATGATTTTCGGCCTATTTCTCTACTAAATTCAGCTCTCAAGCTCAACACTAAGCTACTGGCTAACCGTTTGCAAGCGAAGATCACACAGCTTGTTCATACTAATCAGTTTGGGTTCATTAAATCTCGAACCATACAGGACTGCCTTGCGTGGTCTTTTGAGTATCTGCATCACTGCAGGAATGCTCCTGTGGGCGCCATGATTCTGAAGCTGGATTTTGAAAGGCGTTCGATCAGATTGAACACTCGCTAATTATGCAAATTCTGAAGAAAAAGGGGTTTAATGATGTTTGGCTTGGATGGATAGCTAACATACTCTCATCAGCTACTTCTTCAGTCTTGTTAAATGGTGTCCCTGGGAAAAAACTCTTCTGTAAGCATGGAGTGCGCCAAGGGGATCCTCTTTCTCCTCTCTTGTTTGTTGAAGGTGCAGATCTGCTGCAAGATATGATCAATGCTCTACATTTGAATGGTGATATCGCTCCTCCGGTGGCTTTTGATGGAATGGATTTCCCCATTTTCCAATATGCTGATGATACTTTGCTCTTTATGGAGGCAAGTTTTGAGCAGCTTGATAAATTAAAGCAAACCTTGTTAGTTTTTCAACAAGCCACTGGTCTCAAAGTAAACTTTCACAAGTCGTGTCTAGTGCCAATCAATTTTGACAACAACTATGCCACCTGCCTGGCCGAATTTTTTGGATGTATTATAGGCAAGATGCCTTTCACATACCTTGGTTTGCCTTTGGGGACGACCAGGCCTACTGTTCTTGAACTGGCCCCTTTGACTGATAGTGTTGAAAGAAGGATGAATGCATGCTCTCGTTTTTTAAACTATGGTGGCAAGTTGACCTTTGTTAACTTTGTTCTGTCAGCTCTGCCCACCTTCTTCATGTGCATGATAAAGCTGAATAAAACAGTGGTTAAGGGTTGTTTACCGTGCTAGAAGGAACTGTCTTTGGAGTAAAAAGGATAGGGATAAAATTCAACCTCTTGCTGCCTAGGAGTTGGTATGCCATCCCAAAAGCAAAGGAGGCCTTGGAGTGATTAATCTTGAGATCCAAAACGATGCACTTCTGATGAAACACCTCTACAAATTCTATACTAGGCATGACACTCCATGGGTGCAGATGACCTGGCAAGCTTACTATCAGGATAAAGTTCTGCATGCCATTGCTCCAGTTGGATCCTTTTGGTGGCGTGATGTGTGCAAGATTTTTGACAATTTCCGATCTATTTCCACCTGCCAACCCACTTCTGGTGACTCTGTGTTGTTTTGGAAGGATAACTGGCAGCAGAGGCTCCTTGCTCTGGAATTCCCATGACTATACTCGTTTGCCTCAGATCCTGACGCTCCTCTTAAGCAGATGCTGGTGGCTGATTCCTTTGAGGTTTTAATTCATGATAACTTCATCACCCCAATCTCGGTTCAGGCGGTGGAAGAACTCCAGCAGCTGCAGCAGATCATAGAGGAGCACAAGCAGGGTGTTGC
The DNA here is from genome assembly GCA_947311845.1 of Poa pratensis. Taxonomy (NCBI): domain Eukaryota; kingdom Viridiplantae; phylum Streptophyta; class Magnoliopsida; order Poales; family Poaceae; genus Poa; species Poa pratensis. The sequence goes on from CAMZMU010000117.1 coordinate 25,961,613, forward strand.
TGAACCACATGGACATGATGTTTGGAAATGCAGTCTAGGTGAGGGAGGGTACAACTCGAAAAAATTCTATAACTTCGCCTTTGATACTCTGCCTGCCTCTCCTCTGTTTCAACAGCTTTGGAAGAGTAAAATTCTTAGTAAACAAAAGGTGTTCATGTGGCTGCTCATTGTGGATCGTTTGAACACCCAGGATATGATGGATAGAAGACATTTGCATCTTGATTCAGGAGTTAATTGTGTCATGTGCTCGCATGGAACTAGAAAGACTAGGGAACACCTCTTTTTCAATTGTCCCTTTGCGGCCAGAGTTTGTAGGATTTTGAACATCACTTGGGTCTCGAGATCAAGCATGACAGATATGTTTCAAACAGCGAAATCTTCTTTTCAAGGGCCTGGTTTCCTGGAGGTGGTCTCGTGTGCGCTGTGGGGGATTTGGAAGTGCAGGAACAACAAAATTTTCGAAGCCAAAACGCCCACTACACAGGTCTGGAAGATCTTTTTTCGGGCTGATCTGCAGCTGATCATCTACAAGATCAAACATTCGCGCAAGCAAGAGCTAGTGGACTGGTTACATTTGTTCTTAGGGCCTGTTTAGGCCCGGTTTTTGACCTGCTTTTTCCTTTCTAGGCTCAGTTTTAGTAGCTCTCTTTCCACCCCCCCCCCATCATGTAAATCCATCACCCCCGCCAGATCTTGTCTTGTCCCCTTCTCGAGGGACAAGTTTTTGTGTTTTGTTGTTGTTTGTTGGTTAATAGAAAATTATCGTAGGGGGTTCCCCAACGGTTTGCAGGTCAAAAAAAAAGTTTTGGTTCCGCATATTATGGGTAACGTAGGAGACATCCCTATTTCCCCCCGGGGGTCTTAGTTACCACTGCTTAGCTTTCAATTTGCCTCTGACCATCAAATTAAATGTGAATAACCCGTCCTCCTCTCTTTGAAACAAGAGGCGCTTCCGGTTCTGTTGATCCACTAGTCCATGGTGGGCTAGGGATGAGGGGTTAGTGCATGGTCCATGGTGGACTAGCCCACCTATCCTTCCATACTCTTGGGCTTCTTGACTTTGGGCTTTCATTGACATGTTGACCTTGGCTTGAGGCTTTGACTTTGTTGACCGACATGCAAGGCTAGGTAGGATTATCCCAATGATTAACTTTACATTTAAAAAATTTAAGACTTGTATAAAGACATATTTTCCCGAAACTTGAATTTTGCAAAAAGAATCAACTCATTTGGATTAAAAGTGAGTGGGGTATGGGTTGATAGAAGTCAACAAAAAATCGCACAGTCGCTAGAGTAGGGCATCGTGTGGGTCTGCTTCGGGTTGGAAGTAGGTCATGCTCTGAGTAAGCGCTTCGTTTAAGGCTTTTTCTGAAATCGGCAACTTATGTGTCCACAAACGCGATTCAACTCTTTGGAGGTGATGTTCCGGGGTTGCACCCCTCTATCATCTAGAGGCATGAAATAAAAAATCAGTCTTCTCTCCTAGATCAAGCATTGGTAGCGCTTCATATTTCTTTCTTTGAGACAACATCGTAGAGCTTCTTGCCTGTGCTAAGCTGGTAGACCGCTAGATGCTCATCCTCACTGGTGGATAGTTTTCCATGGATGACGGGGCGACATCCCTGGGTTCACTGTTGGTAAGGCTTCTCGTGTGGCCACGACAACTTGTATTGAGCAGTTTTGATGGGTGGCCAGTGTGCTTGTCGACATGCTCGTCAGCTTCGTTTCTCACCATAATCAAAGTTTCTTGTCGTCTTTGCGGTCGATGGCTTTTGTGGCATTGCGGCCTTGGGATTCTTGTCGCCATTGTTTGTTTGACGCTTTGGAGGCTAAAGGTGAGTCGGAGTTGCAAGGTCGCTAGCTCGATGGTGATGAAGATATTGTTGTGGTCGACATCGTGGGGTCTCCATTGCTGTGTGCTCGGTTTGGTTCATGTTTGTTGCCTTAGCTTGATAGACCGTATTTCTTGAGACCCAGAATCTAAGCTTGTTGTTCTCGCTCGGTTTTCCCCAAGTACAAGCAACTCTTTATAACAATGCAATGTGGGAACTTCCTCACTTGGTTGGCAGAAAATGAGATTGTAACAAATTTTCAGGCACAAGAAGACAAAATTATGCAAGTATGAAAAAAAGGAAAGAACAAAAAAAGGGAAGGAAATAAGAAGCCAAACGACCCATTCAGCCCATGGAAGGGAACCTAGGGCTCCATTCTTCTGTAGACTTCCTTTCACTTCCCTCTTTGTCGTCTCTTAGTCCCCTCTTGCCGCCGCCGCCGTCTTCCTTGTTGTCGGTGTATCCTTCCGTTGTCTCTCCATTGGTACCTCTTTTCGCCCCGTCTTTGCCTCTCCCGTTCCTCTGTCAGTACCTCGGTGTGCCCTTCCTCTCTCTCATTTCCTTTCATCCATCTCTGATTTCTCTCCCTCCCTCCTCATCCTAACAATCTAAATAGTATCTCCCATGGAGTTAGCAACGAAAGTCACAACACTTAGCCAAAATGTAGAGGCGTCATGGTCAGATGGGGATCTGGAACTTCCGGTAAATCTCGGGGGCAAGAAAGTGGTACAAGCATTGGATCGTAAGTTGCTATTTCTCATTATATATTGTGGTGTGAGGATTTTTGTGTGCTGGAAACATCTCATTTCATAAGCTCTTTCAAATTCTAGATTATGATTTTATTAGATTGTAGCGTGAGCATCCTCCCACTTAATTGTTGCCATACAAGGCCTATACATGTTTTATCATGGTCTTGCCATACAAGGTAGTTTAGTCTAGTAGTTTCCCAATCATGATAGACTTCATCAAGATTCTAGTAGTTTTCCAAAATGTCCCTCAATATCTAAAGGGTAAGTTCTATAGGACGACAATCAGACCTACGATGTTATACTGAGCAGAATGATGGCCCCCTAAAAGACAACACATCCAACAAAGAGTATCACAGAGATGCGCATGATAAATGTGGGTGTGTGGCCAAAAAAGAAAGGATTGAACTGGGACATGGTAATACGTCATAGGCCTCTTGGAGAACAAGTGAACAATGGGATTATAAAGGTTAAAAATAGTACTAAGAGGAGCAAGGGACACCAAAGTTGACACGAAAGGGCGGCCAAAATTAAGGATACTTGAAGGATTGAAATGTACCTATTGATTTGGCACTTGATAGGACTGCATGGAAATCATCAATCCATGTGTCGGACCTTAATTTATTTTCTTATACATTGTTTATTTTTTATTTCTCTCTCTCCCTACTCTTTGGTTGTTACAATTTCTTGTTGGGTTTCATCTCTAGCCTACCCCAACTTGCTTGTGACAAAAGACTTAGTTGTTGATGTCATTGTAATTGTCCAATTAGACTCAACAAGATCTTGCAAGTCTGATTGATAATCTTGGTATAAATTTCATGTTTGGTCAGTTGTTGTAGAGTTTGGTATTATATTGATATGTACCTACAACTACAACTATTTTGATATTTATAAACTAATGTAGCACTGTTATGTTAAGAGAAATAACATATTGAAAGACATTTCTTATAAATTGACATAACATTCATTTGAACATATGGAAGTACATATCTTGCACTTAACCCAACACTCATTTGAGGCTAAAGATGAACATTGCACGATTTTCCTTTCATGTTCTTGGACTTCTCATGCTTATTTTATGGAAGCTACCAACATAGGGGACATCTTGCCCATATACTTGCCATCTTGAGTTGTTGGTCAAACAACCGAGGTGATTGCCAACATTATTCTGACCATGGCCTGGTTTGTTGAGAAACAAAGGTAAATTAGAAGTAGTAGCCAAAATGAGGGGGAATGTCGTGGTGGGATCACGGCAGATGCCATAGGTATGGCTAAGATGGGGCCGAATGGTCGTTGGGGGAATCCGGGGAGGGTTTATGCACTCAAGAAGTGCACACGCAAGAACACGCAAGAACACGAACGAAGAACCAAGAAAGCAAGAACACAAAACACACCACGATGTACCCTGCTTCGGGGCCCTCTTGCGGAGGTAACACCCCTACTGCAGCACTATCCTAGTCAGTGTATAGCTCAGAGTGACAAGTACAAGCTGCTCCTCGAGCTGTATGATGATACAATGGTGAGAACTTGAGGTAAAAGATGGAGCTAAACGGGAGGAAGAAGGCACTCCGAGTGAATCCGAGGTGTTTCCGGGTGTTCCGAGCTTCCTCCCTCTCTTTCTCTCTTGATCAACTAGCTCCAGCGTGGGGGGGTCTCTCTCTTGATCTTGATCCTCTCAGCAGGAGGGGGTGAAGCCCACTATATAGGCCAGCCGGGTTACCATTGTGCCCCTCGCAGAACACTGTTGCCATGCCTCTGCAACGGTCACCACCGTACCACCGTACCTCGGTCGGGGACAAGACGTGGCTTGCCCATCTCCTGTAGCCTAACGGCAGAGCTAGCATGTCCCCTCTGACCGAGACAGGACGTGGCCTGGCAGAGCTACCTCGTAGCCTTTACCCAGACCTCGCGTGGTCAGCGGTCGGAGACGTGCAGGCCCGCCGAACCCGGAGCACGCCTCTGCCATGCTCCTTGACAGACGCTCCCGTGTCAGGCGCTCTAGTACCCGGCTGGAAGTGACAGGAGCATTGACTCCTGCCCGACCTACAGCCCATCACCTCGGTTAGCTCGGCACGGACGTGCGTACCTTGGGTCTTGCGCTTAATATCTTTTACTAGGTCGGATCTTACTTCCTTCCCACAGCTTCTCCTGCACCCACAACACAAACCACCGCACTGAGGTAGTTAGGTCGGCAGAACATAGCTCGGACTGTGAACCTCGGCCCTGGCCAACAGTATACCTCGGACCCCTCTGGGCCAAAATAGGTCGGCCTGTATCTCCAGGTCAAGATGAAGCTCGGACCTTCCCAGGCCCAAACAGGTCGGCCCTTTCCGTACCTCGGCACAACTTCGAACACCACCTTATGCCAAGCCTTGACCCTACCCGGGGATACTCCCCCGACATTAGTCCCCGAAGCTGGTGCGGTCCTACGACCTCGGAAGGAGGGCCGTAGCAGGTTCAAAACAAGCATTACACCACCTCCTAAACCGACCTCCAACATAGTCATGCCGAGGTACCTCCCATACACCACCATCCAATCCGAGGTAGATATGCGAACTGAACTCTCCGAGCTATCTGACTCAGCACCATCTTGCCTCAAGATTTTCCGAGGTACGTGGCGAAGAATCTCTGCCCGGGCTTCGGAATCCGGACCTCTGCCAAGCAGATTCTGACCACACGCCGCCCTCGTCAGCCGGACCCACCGAACAGCGCACCTGCGCACTCAAGTACTTGACCGCCCACGACCCCTCGATTCTTGTGCTGACCAGCGCAGGAAATCCGGGGTGGGCGGTTGCCACTCTGCGGCCCACGATGTGGCCGATCGTGCGGCCGCAACCGCGTAACCGTGCGCCCACTCGCACACGATCCCGCGCCTCCCGATAACCGCGCGGTAGTGGTGCAGTTAATGCGGGCAGTTACCGCGCGCGGCTATAAGTAGGGCCCCACGGGTAACTTCGCCATCTTCTTCCTCCTTCACTCGCCCTCTCGCCTCCATCGCCACCAGTGCCGCCGCTTCCGGTTGAGAAGAAACACGTTCCCGCCGCCGCCGACGAGCAGCTCCTTCGTCGCCGCTGCGACCGCGTCACCGGCGCCGCCCTTCAGCACCTCGTTTTCACGGTATGTACTCCCTTTCTTGATACCCTAGGCATTGCCCTAGGTTTCTTCCTTTTGCGCTTTGGTTCTTCATATGTTCTTGAATAAAACTCTATTTACCTCCTCCGGTAGATCTTACTTGCATACTTTTTTGGGTAGTAGTGAGTTTCATACCTCGGATAGATGCTCGCCTAGCATAGATATGCCTCTATATACACAAGATATAGCTTAGATTCCAGATTTCTTTTTCCTTTGCTAAACTTCTGTGCATTCTTCTGCAGATTGATTCTGCCGAGATGTCTCCTCCTGAGACTTCGGAACAAACCGAGGTTCCAGACCTCGAACTGGAGGTCGGAGAACGAGCCGGCTGGGAAGGTTCGGATGTAACTCCGGACGAAATCCAGTGGCTCAGGGCGACTCGGCGGATTCCCGCCAGAGTGTCGCCTGCCAGAGGGCGAACTCGAGCCTCAAGTCAAGGAAGGGGAACGGGTGGTCTTCGTCGCGCACTTCCAGCGCGGCTTCGGACTGCCCGTTAGTGATTTCTTCCGGAGCTTCCTCGACAAGTTCGACTCCAGGTTCATCACCTCCCCGCCAACGCCATCACCACTCTCTCCTGCATCGTTTCCTTCTCTGAGGGATACCTCGGCCTCAAAGCCACGGTAGACCTCTTTTCTCGCTACTTCCAACTTAAGCGGCAAGTGATCCCGGATCCGAAAAACAAGGATCTGCCCAAGCTACTAACCGCCTGCGGAGCAGCCATCATAGCTCCTCGCCGAAACTCCATCTTCCCACGTATCGCTACTCCGGACACCGTTCGCAAGTGGCTCCGGACGTGGTTTTACGTGAAGAACTCCGGCGAAGAGGACTTCCTCAATCTGCCGGCGTTTAACCTCAGCCCTCCTACAGAACCGCTCAACTGGGACTACACTCCCCCTCTCACCAGCGAAATCAAGTCCATCCATGGGTATGTTGCGAAATGGCAGGACCCGGAGGACCCTGCGAACGACGGGAAAGTCCTGACGGCTGACGATCTGGCCTGCACATTCGTGAAGCGCAGGGTCTCCCCTCTCCAGGCGAGGACTCACAAGATCTGCCACATGAGCGGTCTTTATGATCCAACCCGCCATACGCATGTTGCACTGGACAACGCCGCGGTAGCTCGGCGAGTCCGAGCTATCACCAAGTCCAAGATCTCTGACGCTTGGACATGGGGAAGGGAACCCCACTACAGGACCAAGCCACCAAAACAGGTACGCTGTTCCGACGTTTTCTTCGGTACTCCTTTACCACCGAGGTCTTGCTACCGACGTTCATCTTGACCATTTTCTTCCTAACTCCTTTTCATATGTCTGCCATATAGCTGTTCTCCCGCCAGACCGCCGAGGATGGAGTCCATCCTGCGGACCACTTCGGCAAGGATCTTCCTGTCGAGGACCCACCATCCAACGAGGACCCTGACAACGAGGATTACATGCCCATTGCCTCGGCCCGCGTCACCACCGCGGGTAAGCCTCAAGCACAAGCTTCAGTTCAAGAGATTTCGGATGACGAGGAGGGATTTCTCGTCATGGAACCAATAAACGCGGTACCTATCTCCTGCCTTCCTCACCTTCCGAACTTTACTCCAGCAACCAGCCGGAAACGCGCTGGTGCCGCAACTTCGGCCGCCGAACCATCCGCCACTGGAGCCTCCGGACCCACTGCGGCTCCGGTCAAGAGACGTCGGCTGAAGAAGTCCGGAAATCCTCCTCATGCCCGAGGGGGCAAGAAGTTTCCTACTTCGGATGGGTAATGCTTTGCTTCTATAGCCAACAAAGTTTGTTGCTTAAACTTATCACCTCGGTACTAACACTTGACCATCTTTCCTTCGTTGCAGTGACCCCATAGAAGTGGATCAGGAGGTATCCTCCATGACTGCACCCGTTGGTGCCTCTGAAGCCACGACCACCCCGACGAACTCTCGCCCCGTATCTCCTCCACCGAGGTCTGGCCCGGCCTTGGAGAAATCTGCCCCCACCCGAGGTCAGACTTCTCCGCGTCCTCAAACGGATGCGGGGACCAATCGCGCCAGAACTCCGGCTACCGCCTTGCCGGAGCCTCGACTCTCCCCCCGCAGCCAGACTGCCCGCAACCAACAGCAGCAACAGCAGAAGCAACAGCCCAAGCAACAGCCCAAGCAACAGCCCCAAAAACCAGTTCGCCAGACTACCTTGCCGTTGGAGAAAGGCAAGGAGAAAGAGAAAGAGACGGTGAAGTCTAAGGTCACCCCCAAACCAACATCTGGGTCTGGCACCCTGACTATCTCTTCTCCTTCAAGGATGCCACCGAGGTCTCCTCCCCGGTGACACGCCGAATTCCTCCATTCGCCGCACCCGTTGATGAGACTGCTCCTCCGGCCGACGAATATGCTCGGAGGACATCTCTTATACTGGATAACCGGCCTGCTTCAAGCTCCGAGGCTGCTTGCCTTGGAGGCCTCGGTTAGGGGCATCGAGCAGGGCGGACCGTGGGGATATCCTCCTCTGCGCACTGACAGTGACCAGAGCCTCGGCTCCTTGGAACACTACAATGCAGACTGGAATTCTGCAGACGAGGTCTCCTCGGCCTCCCTAGCTGCTCCGGTGGCTGAGCATCCTGCGGGAAACAGCGCCTGCGGCCGAAGCGTACACGACCTACAAGTCGCTGCCCTGCGTGCTGCTCAAAACATCGACGTAAGTCCTATTCTCTTTACTTTCATGCAGTATCTCATCTAATATCCACCATTCCCAGTCCCCGAGATTCGAGGTAAACTATTGACGCTCCGCCGGAGTTAAAATTGTTTGGCTTGAATCTCAACTTTCAATTTTCATCCGACGTATCCAAACCATTTTACCTTACTTTATCATGCACCTCGGGTACGAGTCCCCGAGACTCCTGTCGAGGCATACCCCGGCAACATTTTCCCAATGATTTGACTCCGAGTCCCCGAGACTCTTGTCGAGGTATAGCCTTTCTAACCGAGCTATGTTTTTCTTCCTTGCAGAATACTATGAACGTCCGCACGGACATCTTTCACCCTCTTGTTTGACCACAAGAAACTCCACGACGAGCACAAGGCCGTCCTTGCAGAAAAGAACTCTTTGGACGAAAGCTCCAACAAGAGAAAGCCGAAGTAGCTCGTCTGGTAAAGGAACTGAAGCGCATCACTGAGCTGCGGACGTCGGAAAAAGAGCAGCTGCAGGCGGAAAAGGCCAGTGTTGTTGAAACAGAGAAGAAACTTCGGGAGGATGCCGCCAAGGAACATGAGAATGCGCTCCAGTTAGCCGAGGCCCGCGCCACCTCGGCCACCGAGGCTTATGAAGCCCTTCAAGCTTCGGTTAACCAGCTCCTCCCGACGCTGGAACGCATCAACAAAGAAATGGACGGTAAGCTTCTTGCCCCCCTTATCCTTGCTTTGTCCTCAACAGTACTGGCTCTTTGCCGAACTGTTTCTTTCATTATTAACAGGCTATCCTTCTGCAGAGCACTTCACCTACACCCAAATTCGGCTCGCAATATCACTGATCAGCACAGGAAGAGGCGTAACGAGACGAACCCCGCCTGGACCATTGAGGACCACATCGTGGCCATCAAAGCTCGGATCCATCCCTTGAAAACCATTGGGTCCGAACTCCTCGATGCAGGTGTGTCTGCTTTCCGAGCCTTGTGGCCTCTTGCCGATGCTCCCAAACTACGCCTGAGCTCGCCGCCAAGCTTCGTGAAGCCGAACAAAGACTTCGAGAGTGGCGCTCATCTTCGGCTCGCGCTGGAGCTGATGCCGCTCTCAAATTCATCATGACTTGGTGCGAGAAGCTCGACCTCGAAAAGATGGACACTCTTCGCCGAGGCTCGCCCTGGTCCACGGACCCAATTCTCATCCAGCGGCGCGAAAAGATGGCTGCCTTCTTCGCTGGATATGCCAACACCAAGAACTTGAGCGAGGGAGACACCTACTCCGACGCCGAAGATGACGAGCCAGAAGAGGATGAATACGAAACAGAATCCGACGTCGAAGCCGAGCAAGGTGACGATGGTGACACCCGCGAAGCAGAAACCGAGGCTTCTCCACAACCTGGTGCCGAGGTTACTGCCGACGTTGCCAGCACCTCCCAGGCTACCTCGGCTCCGGACGAAATCCCTGCTGCATCGGCTGCTGCCGACGTAATTCCTGATGCCTCGACCTGAACTTATGCTTGGCCAAAAAACTTCATTAAATCCCCGGTATGCCGGGACGCAGATGTAATCAAACTTAAGTAGTTCCTTTTGCTACCTCTGTTACTATCATGCTTATCCGAACCATGCTTTTCTAAGCTTTACGTCGAATCCTTTTGAATGATTGCTCGAGTTTACTTTCGTGTTTACTATGTTTGGCATTCTTTGCTCTTGACTACCTTTTAGGCAGATGCCAGTCGAGTCACAAGATTGTTGTTCATAGCATACAGTACTTGGTAAATTCCGAGGTATGTTTCAAAGTCATCCGACATAAACGAAAGGTAAAGACAGGGGTTAGTAAACGACACATGCCGAACTATAATTTTGGACCGAGTCCCCGAGTTCATTTTCATGTCTCCCACGTTTTTTCCTCTTTGCTCTTGACTACCTTTTAGGCAGATGCCAGTCGAGTCACAAGATTAGTTTCATAGCACACATTACTTGAAGTTTGAGACGAGGTTCAAAATAGTTCGGCATATGAACAAACTGACAAACAGAGATAAAACATAAGCACAAGAGCGAGGCAGTCCCCGAGCTTTAACCTCGGAGTGCCGACATTTTTATTAAGGATTAACCGAGGTACATACATTGCGCCTTTCATGAGTAGAAAGGTCGGAGTAGAGCTACGTTCCATGGTCGCCTGACCTCTGACCGGGGTTGTCCAGCCCATCTTCCCTTGGTTCCTGCGCATCTATAAGATAGTAGGAATCATTGAGCAGAGCTCGGCTCACAACGAACGGTCCCTCCCATGGAGGTGACAACTTGTGCCGGCCTTTCTTGCGCTGCACCAACCTCAGCACCAAATCTCCCTCGTGAAACACACGAGGGTTGATACTCCGGCTATGATAACGTCGGAGACCTTGCTGGTAAATTGCTGACCGAGATGAGGCCAATTCTCTCGCTTCCTCAAGCAGATCTACTGCATCCTCCCGAGCCTCTTTTGCCTCGGCTTCAGTGTACATTGCCACTCTGGGCGCATCATATTCGATGTCAGTGGGTAGCATAGCTTCTGCCCCATAGACCATAAAAAATGGCGTATAGCCAGTTGATCGATTTGGCGTGGTCCTTAGACCCCACAGTACTGCTGGTATCTCATCTATCCAACACCCCGGCGTTTTCAGCAGTGGTTCAATGAGCCGAGCCTTGATGCCGGCCAACACTAGAGCATTTGATCTTTCCACCTGTCCATTAGACTCCGGGTGTGCCACCGAGGCTATGTCCAGCCGGATTCCCTTGTTCATGCAAAACCGAGCGAACTCTCCAACAGCAAAGTTAGTGCCGTTGTCCGAGATAATGCTATGGGGGTAGCCATATCGCAGAATAATCTCCTTCAAGAAAGTCACTGCTGAATGACCATCCAACTTCCGGATTGGTTTCACCTCGATCCACTTGGTGAATTTGTCCACCATCACCAATATGTGTGTCATGTTACCTCGGGCTGGTTTGAACTCTCCCACCATATCCAAACACCATACCGCAAACGGCCAAGTGATAGGAATTGTTTTGAGCGCCGAAGCTGGCATATGCGTTTGCTTGGCAAACCTTTGGCATCCTTCACATCTCCGGACTATGGCCTCTGCATCAGCAAGAGCAGTGGGCCAATAGAACCCATGCCTAAACACCTTGGCCACCAGAGCTCTTGTGCTGCAATGATGACCACATTCTCCTTGGTGGATCTCCAAAAGCATCTCCTTGCCTTCAGCTGGCTCAACACACCGTTGCAACACCTCGGTTACGCTTCTTTTATAGAGCTCCTTGTTGATGATGGTGTACGCCTTGGCCCTCCTTTGAATCCTCCTAGCCTCGGTTGTGTCACTTGGCGTGCTTCCCTCCGTTATGAACTTCATAATTTGCTCCGCCCACTCCGGCACCGGGTGCAAAGGAAAAAGTTCCTCATCCACCTCCATTGGCTCGGCCACCATAATCTCCTCCATTATTTCCTCCACCATCCTGCGACCAGTCCCCGAGTCTGGATGAGCAGTCCCCGAGGTTTGGTGTGCAGTCCCCGAGCTCTGCCACGCAGTCCCCGGGTCCGACCAAACGCATCCGACGTCTACCTCCATTGGAACAGGTCCGGGCTCTTGCTCCGCCGGGATGAAAATAGATTCGGATTCAGGAGAAGGTTTGATTGAAGGAGTTCTCAAGTGATTCAGGGCTACCCCTGGTGGTACTGCCTCTTTGATGAACCGAGCTTTGACAACACGTCGGCAGCATCATTTTCTGCCCGAGGTATATGCCTGTACTCACACCCTTCAAAGAACCCGGATATCTTTTGCACATGGAACCGATATAACGCCATGTTGGCATCCAGAGCATCCCAAGTTCCAGAAGATTGTTGCACCACCAGGTCGGAATCGCCGAAGCACTCTACACGCCGGATACCGATCTCCTTTGCCACCTTGAGGCCATGGATTAAGGCCTCATACTCCGCCACATTGTTTGATGCTGAGAAATGAATCTGCAGCACGTACTTCAGCTGATCTTGCTTTGGCGAGGTGAGGACTATTCCAGCCCCCAGCCCGATCTTTGTTTTGGACCCATCAAAATGCATTTTCCAATAATTATAGTCCGGCCTGGGTGGCTCATACTGCATCTCGGCCCAATCACAAAAGAAGTCCGGCAACGCCTGGGATTTAATTGCGTCTCTTCTCTCGTAATGTGGTGCATATGGAGACACCTCAATCGCCCATTTGGCAACTCGGCCAGTTGCATCTTTGCACCCGATGATCTCCGAGATTGGAGCTTCGCACACCACCGTCATGGGATGCTCCTGGAAATAATGCTTCAACTTCTTGACCGCCAGGTAAACACCATACGTCATCTTCTGGTAGTGAGGATAGTTCTGCTTCGAGGTAGAGATCACCTCGCTCAAGTAATACACCGGTCTCTGCACCGACCTGCCACCTTCTTCGCGCTCCACCACCACTGCCACACTTACAACTCGGTTTGTGGCCGCAATGTAAAGTAACATCGGCTCATTGTGCAATGGTGACGCTAACACCGGGGCAGTGGACAACATCTTTTTCAGCTCACCAAACGCCACGTCGGCCTGCGGGGTCCATGTAAACCCGGTACTTTTCTTCATGAGCTGGTACAAAGGTAAGGCTTTTTCTCCTAGCCGAGCTACAAATCGGCTCAACGAGGCTAGGCACCCTGTGAACTTCTGCACATCTTTCAAACACTTCGGTAACTTCATGCTCTCAATAGCTCGGATTTTGGCCGGGTTAACCTCGATACCTCGGCTAGACACCAGGAATCCGAGCAACTTTCCAGCCGGGACACCAAAGGTGCACTTGTCCGGGTTAAGCTTCAACCGATACTTTCTCAAATTCACAAATGTCTCCTCGAGATCCTCGAGGAGAGTATTTTTCCTTAGTTTTGATGACATATCATCGACATACACTTGCACATTTTTGCCCATCTGAGAGTGCAGGCATTTCTGCATACACCTCTGATAAGTTGCCCCGGCATTTCTCAGACCAAAACACATGACACGATAGCAATACGCCCCATACGGGGTAATAAAAGCAGTCTTTATTTGATCCTTTGGGTTCAGTGGTATCTGGTGAAAACCAGAGTACGCATCGATGAAAGATAACAGTTCACAACCAGCAGTGGAATCGATCACTGATCAATCCGAGGTAATGGAAATGGATCTTTTGGGCACGCCTTGTTGAGGTTAGTGAAGTCAATGCACATGCGCCACACCTTGACCACGGCTGGCTCGTCTTTCTTCTTTTCCACCAGACCGGATTGGATATCCAGTCCGGATGCAGTACCTCCATTATGAACCCGGCTGCAAGCAACTTAGCCAGCTCGTCCAGCACCACTTGTCTCCGGTCGTCTGAGAGACGACGGGTCGGTTGCCTCACCGGTTTCACCTCTGGCCTAACAAATAAAGAGTGCTCTGCCAACTCCCTCGGAACACCTGGCAGGTCCTTAGCCGACCATGCAAAGATATCCCGATTCTCACGGAGGAAGTGACAGAGCTCGCCTTCCTATTTCTCGCCTAGCCCGGTCCCAATGATGGCCACATGCTCTGGGTGCTCCGGGTCAATGGGGATCTTCTTGGTCTCCTTGGGTACCTCGAACGCCGCAGTTGAGTCCGGGCTCATCAGTCCGGACAGGCCGAGCTGTGTTGACTGCGCCATTGCCACCACTTGATGCAGCTTCTTCTTCTCGGCTGCGATCACCAAAGACTCGGCTAGGTTAGATCCCGCCGAGGCACACTGAATTGCTCGCTTGTAGTCACCCGAGATGGATATGATCCATTAGGCCCTGGCATTTTCATCTTCAGGTATGCAACATGGGTGGAAATCATGAACTTGGCCAAAGCCGGCCTTCCAAGCAGTGCATGGTATGCACTCTCCAAGTCCACCACCTCGAACTCGATACTCTCAACTCGGCAATTTTCCTTGGTTCCAAATGCTACATCCACCCATATCTTGCCCATGGGTGCACAGGAAACGCCGGGCACAATCCCATGAAAAGTACAACTGCTTGGCATCAACTGATTAGGCGAGATGCCCAATTTCACCATTGTGTCTCGGTACATGATGTTGATGGCACTGCCATTGTCCACCAGAACTCGGGTGAACCTCACATTGTTGGTAGGCCCACACAACGTTGGATCTACCACCAGGGCATACTTTCCAGGGCTCGGCATGATCCGAGGTGTGTCCTTTCTGCTCCAAGTGATCTCCTGCTCAGACCAGTTCATATAGGTCGGCACCACCGGCATTACTGCATTCACCTCCATGGCACGCCTCTGCACGCTCTTCTTGTCAGTTGGCTCGGTCACAAAGACCACATAGCTCGCATGAACCTCTCTATAGTCATTTCCGGGGTATTCATACTGCTGACTTGGTCCGGCACCATTGTTGTTGTTATTACCTCGGACATTCACAACATTCACGGGTCTTGCTGCTGCAGGCCTCGGAAGAGGTGCAGTGGTTACCGGGGTAACATTTGCTCCGGACAGATTAGGGTGGGACCTCGGCTGAAATCTCTGAGGTGGTGGTCCTGTTCTGATTCCTCCGGCCCTTGCCCCCTCTTCTCTGATTCTGCGGTTCCAGCTGCACTGCCGGGTTGAATGGTTGGCTGGCTTGCGCGGGTCAGTCGTATGGTAACAGCACGGACCATCTATCATTGATTCATAGGTCATGGGTGGCTCCTGGTTCGGACTAAATGCCGGACCATTGATTTTTGGCCTCTGGACACCTCCAGCTCCGGGCTGATCCGGGTTCACCGCTGCAACTTGGTTGGAGGGTATGGATAGTCCGGCTCCCTCCTCTTCTGTCCGAACTCCTGACGGTCATTACACCTTGGTCCGAGCCGGTTGTTTATTGGCTCCCTCCTTCTGTTACGTGCTCCTGCCTCTGCTGCTGGCTGCATCGGATCACCCAGGGCATAAGAATCTGCAACCCGGATTGTTTCTGCTAGGGATCTCGGCATATCTCTCTGGAGCCTCTGCCACAGCATGCTGCCATGTCGACAGCCATCTGCAAACCAGGAAATGGCCTGTGCCTCTACCACTCCTTCACAGGAATTCCGAACATTGCTCCACCGAGTTAAGAATTCTCGGTCAGTTTCATGATCATCTTGCTTACATGCCGCCAGGAGCTGAGGTCGGTTTGGCCTCTTGTATGTACTAGCAAAGTTGCTGTTAAACGCCAGCTCCAAGTCTATCCAGGAGTTGATACTATACTCCGGCAAATTATTCAGCCAGATCCGAGCTGGACCTTCCAACATGTGCGGGAGATACCGGACCGCCCATCGGCGATTGCCCCCCGCAATGTGCACCGAGGATACATAATCTGTCAGCCAATCTTGTGGCTTGGTGCTCCCATTGTATGGCTTGGTGTTCCGACCTAACTGGAACTGAGATACTGGTGGTGGTGGCTCCTTCATGATCCGAGGTCCAAAACACGCCGGACCAGGAGGGCCTTCCTCCTCCAGTTGCTCAGACAAGTAGAGTCTATCCAGCTTGTTACGGACATCGCCTGGAGCTAACATCCGACCTCCTATCCGAGGTCCCAACGCCCCATCCACTCTGTGGTATCCAGCTCGTGCCATGGCCGAGTCTCCATCATCATATCGGTCATCGCCTTGACCGACGTTCTGAGGTTGCTGAACATACTCCGGCTCTCGCTGATATTGCCCCTGCTGCCGAGGTTGTTGCTGATACCTCGGGGGCGGAGGTGGTTTACCTCGGCCAGCCGATGCTGCTTGACCGCCGTTCTGATTTCCCTGACCGGAGTTACCCTTAGCCCGGCTCGCATTGCCTGGGCCGGGGTTTCCCTTAGCTCGGCTAGCATTGCCCTGGCCCACCTTCTGCTTTGCTGCTAGGACTGGATCATACATCTGCAGCTGCTGGTTCTGACCCGAGGTGACACTCCGGGCTCGATCGGCTCCTCCGACGAGTGGAGACGAGGCTTGCCCCTTGGACACCTGACTGACTGGCCTAGCTGAATAAACCATCTCTGAATCACCAGCCCCGGCATTGCTCTGCGGAGAGCCTCATTCTGCTGGTTAGCCACATATACTAACTCATTGACTCGCTTCTGCTGCGCACGCCATGCATCTCCAGATAATCCGGATAGCTCGGCCCTGCCTGCCTCGGCAGCTCTGAGGTTCTTAGCAGGGGAACTATACACCGGCCTTCCAGTTGACACGCGACTCCCACTCCTAGCCGAGGTGGTAGGTCGAGCCTCCCTGTTTATCTCATCGTTGAGCCCCTTGCCTCTCTGCCGCACCTCGGCTCCCCTATGTGTATCAACCGCTACCGGGGTGAAGCCATTCGCTGCATTGTACTCGCGCAGATCTCTATTGAACTCATCTCTAGCTGTTATCATTGCTACAGCCTCCTTCTGCAACAGGACACGCTTTGCCTCTAGGTCGGCCACAGTCACTACTATGTCCACTCCTGGATTTACTGGGTCTGCCAGTGTATCCACTATCTCTACCAGGGTCGCACCTCGGCCCCGCAGCTCTGGGGTGCCAGGCAAGTCCTTCTCTAGCCTGGGCTTTGCAGATCTCACCTTAGCAACCTCGGCTGCCTTGGACTGGCTGGCATCTACTTTGCCAGCGGCGTCAACCGGACCTGTCACATCACCTCTACGCAGCTCTCGGGGCGAGTGATGCGCCGACCTAAAGCCGCGAGGAGAGGAGTTTCGTCGTCCACGAGCACCTGCTCCGGGTACCCGCGAACAACCTCGACAGCAACGTACGTGACGAAGCTGCCGAGCATCATGGTGAAGCCGTCTCGGGGAAGGCTTGCCGGCGAAACACCCCGCGTTGTCGCTGATGAAGGTGAACTCTCCGATCTTGGCGACAAGCCCGGAAAGAACACGCTCGCCTGAGCCCGTCCGGATGAAAACTCCCTCCAACGCCTCAATCTGCCCCACGGTGGGCGCCAACTGTCGTGGTGGGATCACGGCAGATGCCATAGGTATGGCTAAGATGGGGCCGAATGGTCGTTGGGGGAATCCGGGGAGGGTTTATGCACTCAAGAAGTGCACACGCAAGAACACGCAAGAACACGAACAAGAACCAAGAAAGCAAGAACACAAAACACACCACGATGTACCCTGCTTCGGGGCCCTCTTGCGGAGGTAACACCCCTACTGCAGCACTATCCTAGTCAGTGTATAGCTCAGAGTGACAAGTACAAGCTGCTCCTCGAGCTGTATGATGATACAATGGTGAGAACTTGAGGTAAAAGATGGAGCTAAACGGGAGGAAGAAGGCACTCCGAGCTGAACCGAGGTGTTTCCGGGGTTCCGAGCTTCCTCCTCTCTTCTCTCTTGATCCTAGCCCAGCTGGTCCTCTCGATCTTGTCCTCTCAGCAGGAGGGGGTGAAGCCCACTATATAGGCCAGCCGGGTTACCATTGTGCCCCTCGCAGAACACTGTTGCCATGCCTCTGCAACGGTCACCACCGTACCACCGTACCTCGGTCGGGACAAGACGTGGCTTGCCCATCTCCTGTAGCCTAACGGCAGAGCTAGCATGTCCCCTCTGACCGAGACAGGACGTGGCCTGGCAGAGCTACCTCGTAGCCTTTTCCCAGACCTCGCGTGGTCAGCGGTCGGAGACGTGCAGGCCCGCCGAACCCGGAGCACGCCTCTGCCATGCTCCTTGACAGACGCTCCCGTGTCAGGCGCTCTAGTACCCGGCTGGAAGTGACAGGAGCATTGACTCCTGCCCGACCTACAGCCCACACCTCGGTTAGCTCGGCACGGATGTGACGTACCTTGGGTCTTGCGCTTAATATCTTTTACTAGGTCGGATCTTACTTCCTTCCCACAGCTTCTCCTGCACCCACAACACAAACCACCGCACTGAGGTAGTTAGGTCGGCAGAACATAGCTCGGACAGTGAACCTCGGCCCTGGCCAACAGTATACCTCGGACCCCTCTGGGCCAAAATAGGTCGGCCTGTATCTCCAGGTCAAGATGAAGCTCGGACCTTCCCAGGCCCAAACAGGTCGGCCCTTTCCGTACCTCGGCACAACTTCGAACACCACCTTATGCCAAGCCTTGACCCTACCCGGGGATACTCCCCCGACAGGGAAATAAAATGATCGATTCATTCATGGTGCCTACCTTATTAGAGATGTGGGTTATAAGTAGGCAAATGACTTTGCTATGTTTTGCTGAGTTGAACGGTAAAGGATCTAATCATAACATGCTGATAAAAAAGCGGGTGACAATGGTTTCTTCAAGAGAAAAAACGGATGGTGGATTGTGGAAATTAAGAAGAAGGTCCAACCATGAATCCTTTGTTTTATTTTTGTTTTGTTTTCCTATTCATTTGCTATTATCTTCCTGTACCAGGAATCCAAACATACATTCTTTTGTTTTCCTAGGGTTTGCACATAACTCCAATATTTCTCTTTTTCGTCTTCTGATCCCTTTGTTCCACACAGGCTGTTGGGGAATACCTACTAGGGGTATCACCAGCATGGATCAATCCGGCTAGTCCAGGGTGGCCCGCAGTGGTGGTGAAGGCTTTGCCTACCGGGCGGCCCAGATAGCTGACGACCAAGGAAGCGGATGCCGCAAGGAGGAGGCCCAAGACTGAAGCCCATGAAGCCACCAAGACCAAGACGGAAGGCGGCATACTTGCCGGCTAGGTTTAGGACTCCGTATACTTGCTGGATACGTATTCACCTTGTAACCCTAGGTCCAGCCGCCTATATAAGCTGGACCTAGGGACGCCTTTAGGGCAACTCTTAGATACACAACCAACTCATTGTAACCTGTTCACGGCGATATTGCCTTATAGTGAGTTATAGCAGCACGTAGGGCACCGCCACCGCCGTGGTGCCTGAAGCTGGGTAAACCGCCGTGTACAATCCCGACCTTGACGACGTCCACCTCTTGCCCTACGTTCACCCTCGGCTAGCAGGACCCCCGTCTCCTATCCAAGATGCCGATACGACGACAGTTGGCGCCACCGTGGGCCTAAGGCGTCAGGCGTCACGTTCCAGGCGGGAATCTTGGCCGCATCGGCGAAACAACTCGCCGTCGGTCGCGCTGTTCGCTACGGCGACAGTCACTACATCAGCTGCGACGAGTCCTACATCCCCGCAGACGACTACATTGTCGGATGCGGAGTTGTGCCGTTTGGGGCGTCGATGTGTTCATCGGCTACACTTCTGAGGCGAATGGTTTGCCGCGAATTTATTCGCCATCCCACCCGCCCTACAATCAAGACGGATCTGAGTTTGCCTCCTCTGAGGAGTCCGCAGATTCAGATCTACACTTTGTCGGCATGACGGACTGGGATCAGACTCCCAGCCCAACAGTCAGGATCCCGAATCTATTCTTCCTGCACTCCAGGATGATGCATGTCGGATGCCGGATCCAGATCTACCGTTCACGTCAACGTAGACTCTGATTCCGAAGAAGATTCTGCCAGCATGTTTTGAGCAACGGTCAAGAAGTGTTTTATTACACCCTGATCCTCCGCCATCTGAGGCGGCTACGGCTCTTCCGTCAACATGCAGCAGATCTTTGTGCGGATGTCACCGGCGCAGCTTCAGAGAAGGCGGCAACTGGCGCCGCCAACCTGGGGACCCCGGCAACCGATCCACAGTTCCAGAGCCTCCTGGGCTCCAAAGAAGAAAATCCTGGAGAAGGGCGAGCCCAGCAAGATAGGAAGCATGGCGGCTCAGGCGGAAGTTCTTCACACGCCGGTAAACGACAAAACCAATCCGGCTGATTTGGAGAAACTTCGGAAACACCTTGGTGGAGCAAACTGAATACCTCAAAGCAAGCAGCAGAGGTCCAGAGCCTCCTCGACGAAGCCAAGGAAGAAAACGCCAAGATAACTGCCAAGTGCGACCCCAAGCGTAATCTTTTCACCACCACCCCATTGCCCAAGCCGGCAGGACAAGTGGCGGAGAAGAGAGGTAGGAAGGGCAGGGATCATGACACCTTCAAATCCCCTGCCCAAAACTGGTTTCGAGTGGGCTACAGCGCCGCAGCGTAAGGACAAAAACGGGACGTCATCCACGCAACACCTGTCCTCAACACTGCGGCCGCCTTGGACATCCTCAACAATGATGACTATGACAAAGGACGAGAAGATCTACTACCATCGATCCTTGCTCGCAAAGCTCTAGAGCAGCAGCCCGTGCTGATTCTCGCGCCGACATGGCGGACGCAAGGGGAGGAAAGTTGAATCAAAATCCAACGCTTGCAAAGCTGCGGCCGTGGCAACCCGGAAGATCCATCCGGTTCCAGTAGCCATGGAAAGGGAAGGACAAGGAGAAAGACCCACGCAAATCAACCACCTCCAAAAAGGCAAGCGTGATGAGGCATCCAGGACCGGCAACAGGCGCAAGGCCTCACCTCCTCCGCCTAGGCGGGATGAAGGCGGAAGCAGGGGCAGCAAGCAGCCGCCAAGGGGTGGCGGCAACCGCGACGATGCCCCGCCGCCAAGAAGAAGCAGGGACCGCACACAGTCCCACCACCAGCCCAGGCACGAAGGCGGAAGCCGGGGACACAACAATGAGCCTAGGCACAGCCGGGCAGCGCAGGTCGAGCCCACATGCTGATAGATCTGGCAAACAGCTCAGTCCGCAAGACGCGAGACATCGTCTCAATGACATCAAGGCTGAAAGCAAGATGCTTATCTAGGACCTGAGTGCTTTGGCCCAGCCATCCGCAACGTTCAAGTACCCAGAGACATGACGTCAGTGTCAAAAACTCATCAAAGGTACAATGGAGCGGACAAGCCAAACTCATGGTTGTCGGACTACGCGCTGGCAGTTGAAATTGCTGGAGGCAATGGCCTCGCTGCACGCTTCCTTCCCCTCATGTTGGAGGGGACAGCCCGAAGCTGGATCGAAAAACTTGCCGAAAAAAAGCATTCATAGCTGCATGACATGGAAAAGGTTTCACGCAGCACTTCCAAGGCACGTACAAGCGACCCAATACATACACAGATTTGGTTCGTTGCGTGCAAAAGCCAATGAAACAGCTACAAGCTTCTTGGCAAGGTGGATTCAAACAAAGGCAAGCTGCGAGAACGTAGACGACAATCAAGCAATCCATGCCTTCACCACGGGCCCTCCTGAAGGGCTCAAGTCTCAGCATAAGCTCGTACGCAGCAAGTCAAGGATCTCGGAGTCATGCTCGAAGTTAGCAGCCATGTACGCACAGGCGGATGAACGATGCACTCGCGATAGATGGCGCACATATATGGCGCCAAACAGGCGACAAGTACAACGCAAGGCTCCCCAGGATGACAAAGCCGGACCAACAAACGAGGTCGCCGCCGCCTCGAAGGCAAAGGCAGCAACCGCAAGTGGAAAGAAAGGGTAAAGATGCGGCTCCAGCAAGCAGCGCCTGACGTATGATCAGCGAAAGCCTTGCCTTGCCCAATCCACGCGTCCTTAGGCAAAGTCAACCACACATTAGGGAATGCCAGTTCATGGAGGACTTCAAGAAAGACCCCGAGTTGGCTGGAAATCACAAAAAGAGCAAAAAGGCTGAGAAGACAAAGAAGGAAACGATGA